>APFE030727167.1:0-59407 GCA_000404065.3 Pinus taeda | reverse complement strand
GGTCTTCTAGAAGCCTCCTTTTGACCTACACATGTCAACAATCTCAACCCACTTGTTAGGTATAAGCATATGCACATTATTTTCTAATTTTTAACCACAAATTCACTTAAAAGGCTTAGAATTAATAAATATTGGAAAAACATAAATGTGACCTACTGATAATGAAAGTGGGATGAATGTGGTGACATAGTAGTGAAATGGAGGTGAAATGGAGGTGATATAGTGGACATAATAGTGAAAGTGTAATGAAAATGAATTACATTTTCAAGACTCAACATACCTCCCAACTGAAGTTATTGCATGTCCTCATGCAATATATATTACATTAACTCTTTTGATCCTTGAGCTTTGGCTTAACTTTGCATGATATAATTTGATAACTTCATATTTTTGCAAAGTGTTTTACTTGAATTGCAACATTGTTGGTTCTTGTGTTACAACCATCTTTTTTTTTGCATTCTATTTTGATCTTTGAACTTTGCATAATGTGATTTTGATTATTGTTGCAAATTATATCTTTATTGGATTGCATGATGGTTGGTTCTTGTGTGACAACCATGATTTTGTTTGTATCCAATTTATCCTTTAAGCATTTTTTGAAAAGCCATTGTATGCTCATAATAACAATGTAATAGTTAATATATGTTGGAAGTATGTGGGATCCTGAGTATGATATGGACATGGAAAGATATGAAGATGAATGTATTCCTCCCCCCCAACTGATGGTATTGCCAATTTTATGAAATGAGGAAGAGAAATGTTTTTCCAACAATTATCATTCTAGATTTTTATGGAATTCTATGGTCAAAAGTTAGAAAGTGACGTACTTTAACTTACCCTTTGGAATGGATGAGTTGTATGTGTGGTGGATGCAAAATTTTGATCATATTCTTCTTCAAGTGGCTGAACAAGAAGAGTCATGGATAAAGAGTTAAGATGACTTTTTATTGCTTCTACTGAAACTTGTTGAATCTGCTCCAAAATGTTGAAAATAATAGTCTTCATGTCTTCAAAACTCATTGGCACAATTCCTACTATGTGAAAAGATGTTCTAATTTCGAACATAGCAGGAAATTGTTGACTTCGTGACCATTAATAATCAACACGAGAAATCTCACCATTGATGACAATGAGAGTCAAGATGCCCAAACACATATTGCTAGGTACAAATGAATTTCTCGATGTCGAGTCACCTAGAAGATCTGACGAACAAGGGACATTAATGTATTCTCATTGTTTGTCAGCATGAGAAGTTTCCATTAAGGCATGCAAGCCTCAAGGTGCCTTTACAAGGAACTTAGACTCAAAGGACTATGGACTCAATAATTTGCATTGAAGCAGGGCTTATTTGCGAAATGAAAATGATAGGAAAGGGAAGATGGAAATGGAAGATGGCAATGGAGAGTAGAAATGGCAATGGGCAATAAGCATGTGAATGAGCCTCTTGCTTTTATTTTTGGATTATGAATGGACAAAAAGAGATGGAAAATCTATGTGAATGTAAATGGAAAATATGAAGTGAAATGAGGTGAATGGTTTATTATGAGGTATGGATGTGATGAAGACAATAGTATTTGAAAGTTTTTCAAGTGTTTGGATTTGATTTTGCATCAGCATATTTCCTCTTTGTTGTTGATCATCCTCTTATGAAACAAATTGGTTTCTTAGAGAGACACCATTCTCTTGTAGTCATTTGTCCTTCTTCCTAGAACCTGCAAAAAATCTAATACTTCTTCTGTAATGGAATGTAAGATTATCAAAGGAGAGAGGTGATCAATCTCTCTAGTTATGATATTTACACATAAAACTAAAAAATTGTATTAATAAAACAAGTTCTCAAAGGAAAAATCAAAAGAATTTATACCTGCTTTGGAAATAGTGCCTCAAGTTGACGTTGCTTCTTTTCAGCAATTTATTTCATTATTTACCATTTCAAACTCTAATGATGGATTTCTTATTGTGTATATCTTGTTGAGATCTTTCCAACAATACTTGAATCATCAAAATCTGATTTTGTATGAAAAAGTTAGACTGATTTGAACAATGAGATTTTTCAGCTGCGGAATTGGAGAACAGATGTGGAATTGGACTTTAGCTGCGGAATGTGCACAGTTTCTGTACCTAAAAATCTTGAATAAAAAGTTAGCCATTCATCTTTCATCATCAGTCCAAAATTAATCAATGCCTTCATAAAAGTAAGCAAATAACTTATTCATTTCATTGATTCAAAATTGTTTTTTTTTTCTTGACATGCGGCGACTTAGTGATAATACACACCTTGACTTATCTTTGATCGGGGTCTTTTCCATCGACTTGGATCAAATGAATATGACACCATCCATGTACTGATATTTTCTCAGCTACCCATGTGGTTCGTTTCATCTCTTGATACCTATAACCTATAGAAGTATGAAAATGGTTGCGGAATTGCCAGTTAACTGTAGAATGAGGCTGCATTCCATAGCTAAAAGACAGTCAACCATCAGTTTTCTGATTTAAATTATTGGAAAAGAGATTTTATGCAACCAAGTACCAGGGAGAAAGAGCCTAAGATCACATTTGGTGCATAAGACCCATTATTCTTGAGCTTCTTTGTTATTTTTCAAAAAATAAAATCTTCATTGTCTGCCTGAAAAATAAAAAATTTGTAAATGGTATATGAAGCAAAATAGTTTTAATGATGAAAATATATCAGAGTAATGGAAATGTATGATCTTTTCAACAGCTTTGATGACTCCTTTGGCTCTGTCCTCACAATGAGACCCATTCTGCCTTTTTACTGCATAAACACCAATGTAGAAGACAGATATATGAAAACAAAGTGGTTATGTGGAAGCAAAACAGTTGTATGAACAAGAAATGAAGAATACCGTGGAGAAAATTGATGGGTATGGAACTGGAAAAATGTTGAGTACGAAATGAAGAAAGATTTTTGAAGCAAGAATACTTATATGAACAGAAATAGATAAAGGCTGTAAAACTTGGTGTACAGATAGACTGTGTGGAGGCAGAGTATCCCTCATGAACAAAACCGTGAGACTGAATGGAATCCGACTGGTTTGAGTTCATAAAAAAAAAACTGCGGGAGTAAAAAACGAGAATTTTGGTGAGAGAGAGCCATATTCAATCAAGTTATGATTCACAAGAATCTAATCCTTAACTTGTGCAAAGATTGGTTCTAGTAATGGAGTTAAAACAGAGCCGTATGATTTTTGGATACGTCTTTGCTGTCGGCCATGAAACTGAAGCACAGTCACGGAGGTTGCATGAGACTCTTAGTCCTTAAAGATGTGTAATTAAAATTGAATACCAGCACATACTAGGTTCCCAAATTGGAATTCCCTTCCCCAGACAACCGAATTAAATCAAACTATTAGTTCATTAATTGAAATTTCGTTTTTTCCTCTCGCGGCCTGCAAAACTGGGCTTCAAAGAACCAATAAATTCTCCCAAACCGCCACGAATTTCTTAAAACCGTTTCTGGGTTATCTAATTTACCCTACTGTCGAAAAAACCTATATTTTATTTTTCCCGAATTCGTCTCTATTTGGCCAGATTGTGCAGTTGAAGTTTGACGTTTTTACTGTTCTACGTTTTTGTGAATTACTGCTTCTGTAAAATCAATTTCAGAAAAAATTTGTTTTCATATGTAGTCAACAGCAAATGAATCAGTTAGTTTCAGTTTGTTTTTAGATGCAATCAACAGCAAATGAATCAGTCAGTTTCAGTTTGTTTTCATATGCAATCAATAACAAATGAATCAGTCACGGGAGGGGATGTTGTAAAAACAAAAAAGTCTTTGCGAGCCTTCCAACCACAAAATTTGTATTGTATACGCCTGACTGCAACAATCTACTTCTTTTCACGGTGTTCCTGAAATGCCTTCTAAATCCTAAGGACAACAATCACTTTAAAAGTTTCTTCTTTGTTTAGACAATTTCCAGCTGATTCAAATGATTTTACTCTTAATTTAAATGAGTGTTCTCGAAATGAAACTTGAATCTTCGTTGCTTCCTCAGTAGTAATGTGAACAGTAGCAAGAGAATCTCTCATACAGAGTTCATCTTCTCTTAGATTCTCAAAAATTTCAAACTCATTAAAATTAATCGTTTTCCTTGGTTCATTGTTATTATACAATGTAAGTTTTGACAGGTGAGTTGTCAATGCCTTTTCTACAAGATATCCAGCTAATCCTTCATACCCTTTCTTTGAAAACCATATCAGCAGAAGTCCAACCAGATTCCAAAAACGCAGAGTTTTTATTTTAACACAACAATTCATGCAATTTGATTTATTTGTTTTTTTTTTTTTAAATGTTCTTGCAGGTTTGTTTCAAGGCCAAAGCTTCAAACAGGAATGCAGATTTTCTATTGAGGCCATAATGGAAACTGGAATTGGGGATAGCCATTGATTTTTTTATTTTATTTTTTTTCTTTGAAATTGTGAAATTCTATAAGGATTAATGATTTTCAATTTCAGGCAGCAAAGACTTCAAGTGAAATATACTAAAAATAGGACTTTGACTAAGGCCTTAAGCTGATTTTTTTATCAATTTGAGCTGGGTTACTAGGATAGGATCCATGTTGGCACAATTCTGGAGATGCCCATGTGGTCGGTTTCTTCATTGGACGCCTGTAACCTGCTAAACCCTGAAATTGGCTGCGGAATTCACAGTTAGCTGTGGAATCAGGCTGAATTCCGCAGCTAATTTGTAGAATCTTATTAAAACAGGACACAGTGTTTTGAGGACCACTACAAACCATAACCAGTTAATCTTGGACAGTTGAACCTATCAAAGCAGTTGGATTTTTATTTTTTCTATTTTTTTTGTTTTTTATTTGTTGAATCAAATGAAATGGTGAAGTTTATTTTGTCCCCTTTTTCTCTCTTTTTTTCCTTTTTTTTCTTTTTTTTATATAACAATCCTTTTTCTAATCCTCCAGATCACACAAAGTGCAAGAAAAGAGCATACTCAAGAAATTATTAGCTTTTTTTTTTAGATGTAAGAAATAAGGTCTCCTAATTACACTTCCCCGACAATGGCACCAAAATGTCTAGTCAATTTAACGTCTTAAATTGCTTTACATAAATTATCAATCCGAGTATCATAAACTGATGAAGTGTGGTGCACCGTATGTGCTTAGTTAACTTTTTTCTTACTTCTTTGTTTTATAGTTTATGTTGTTTTTGGGGTTTTGTTCTTGTTTGTTTCCGAAAGTGTTTAATGCAAATGGAAATCGTATTCTAAGGTCTTAAGAATACTTTTAAAGGTCAAGTATGGATAGAGATTTCAAGACAAGGTTTATGTCCCTTATGGTAACTTCCAAAACTTAGCACTTCAAAAGATCTCAAAACATGTTATTGATAAAATTGATACTTGAACAGGAATGTGAATATGCAGCTACTTAAATCAAACAAACGCTGAAATACTAATCATGAAATCACTGTCTCTGTTGCCCATCTAATTACAGAAATACAATCTAAACTATTGCACTCAAATAAACCAAAAATTGCAGACTAACGAAAGCAAGATCAATTTACTTCACTTATAATCCGATAGCTCGTCAAGTAGATTTTCGGGGTTAAGCCATGGCTTTGGAGATAACATCAAATAACATGAAGAATTGATATCTAAATTACCTACTTTCATAATGAAAGTAAAATCAAATCACTTCACTTATAGTCTAATAGCTCGCCAAGTAGCTTTTCAGGGTTAAGCCATGGCTCTAGAGATAATGTCAATAACATGAAGAACCTAATATTTAATTGCAAAAATGAAATTAAAATCAAATCACTTCAGTCTAATCCGAGAGCTCGCCAAGTAGCTTTTCGGGGTTAAGCCATGGATCTAGAGATAATGTCAAATGTCATGAAGGACCTGATATCTAATTACATAAATGAAAGTAAAATCAAATTACTTCACTCATAATCCGATAGCTCACCAAGTAGCTTTTCGGGGTTAAGCCATGGCTCTAGAGATAACATCAAATGTCATAAAGAATTTGATATCTAAACTAACTAACAACAACAAATAAATAAGACTGAAATCAAAGCATAATTGAAATTGAAAAGCTAAAAAAAACAAAGTCAGCAGAGAGGCCAATCGCATGTCACTATTTGATGCAACAACGTATAAAGAAAAAAACTAATCTACAATCAACCAGTTGAACACACTTGCATGAATTAAAATTTCATGAATGGAAAGTCTAAACTATCAAACTTGAAAGCAATAAATTGACATACATGAATAAAATCAAAGCATAATTACAAAATAAAATGTACTCTACCTTACATTTTCATGTGCTCCATAACATCTACTTCACATCTCCTTCCATGTTGAGAACATCAAAGCTTTATTCAAATTCTTCAAAATTTCAAAGTACAACAAAGCTCTCCAAAGCTTTCAAAAGCCATCAGGGAAGAACTACAAACTCCAAGCTAAGCTAAGACTAACAAGCTAACAAATGAAGGAGAGAGATCTCCTATTTATACAAAAATATGAGAATCCATCTCATTAATGAGAGTCCATGAATCTCTCCCTCTACCTCTAGAGTCCTAATCAAAATAGGAATTGATAAAACACATCTTTTTAAAGTTTCAATACAATTAGGAGATGTGACACATATCCTCATGATCCTATGATTCTCTCCACTCAAATTCGAATTTGGCCTTAAGGTGCCACATAAAGGTCTTCTAGAAGCCTCCTTTTGACTACACATGTCAACAATCTCAACCCACTTGTTAGGAATATGTATATGCACATTATTTTCTAATTTTTAACCACAAATTCACTGAAAAATGCTAAGAATTAATAAAGTTTGGAAAAACATAAATGTGGCACAATGATAATGAAAGTGGGATGAATGTGGTGACATAGTAGTGAAATGGAGGTGATATAATGGACATAATAGTGAAATTGCAATGGAAATGAATGATATTTTCAAGACCCAACACATAGCTTGCAGCATCACCCATCTGGATGTCATTTACAACAACTTCTTCCATTGGATTTTGTTGTTCATGTTGAATATGCACCTTAGGATTCAATAAAATTTATTCCAAATAATCCAACTCTTCATCCAAATCAGAGAAACAATCTTAACTTAGAAATCAATCCTCCTCACCCTTTTGTGTTCAGTGAAATAAAATTTCAGTTTCAGGTTCTCTCAACATCTTTTCCAGTAACCTGATTTCTTTCTCATACTTCTTCAACATTGTGTATGAATGTTTCCCTTCCTCTTTATGCTTCTTTTGACTATCTCCATGAGACAATTCTTCCAAATATTTTCCAAAAACAAGTTTCTACAACTATTGTTTAGAAATTTCTTCAATCAAAGATGTGTGGTCTTCCTTTTGGTTGTCTTTATGAGAACTTATCATCATATTTTCCACCATAATAAAGTTGTAATTTTTTCTTCCTCCAATGCTTTGTAAATACACTCCTTATTCTTCACTTGGAACATAATTTAGATTTTTCTTTTTCCTTTACCTCTTTGATAGTTGTAAATGGCTATCCATCTTCATCAAAACCTACAACTATAAACAATTTCTCAGATTTAAAATCATTAGACTATGTGGCCTCAATTGATGTTTCAGACATCAAATCATCATGTTAATCTGAACATCCACAATAGTTCATGAAACTTGTAGTAAGTCTCTCATTCTCTTCATCCTCCTCTCCAAGGATTATCCTTCCTTTTGTATAAGAATTTCATCCACAATTCTATTAATTAGAATTTCTTCGGTATTCCCTTCATGAGGAAACTATCCATCATTTACACATGCATGACTTACATTCAAAAAAGTTTTATTAGTTTTAAAATTATGAGATCCTTGGATCTCATAAGCTCCTTCATCCTCATCTTTACAATGGATGGGTCCTTATTTAGGTTGACAATAGTGAATTTTCATCTATGTTGCCTTGAGTTCTCTCCTCAACCAAGCACACAACCTACTCTTCAACTTCACCTATAACCTAGTCCAATTCACTTTCTTTTGCATAATCCATTCACATATTTGGTCTTCATCACCTTCCTATAGAAATTTTATTAGTAACATTCATTTATACTTTTATCTCAACAACTTCTCAGTCAACTTCCTCTTCACTCATGCTTCTCTTTATGCCATTTGCATTGGCATATTCTTTTCTCCTATTGTGCCTTCTCCTTGAACCCATGATGTGACTATTAGTAGTCATATTCCTTCTTCCTTTGTGAACTTTACCTTGACCACTTATAGACTACACCCAAGAATTTGCAATAACAAGTTACTCCTTAACTGTTACAATACCTCACCAAGCTATCTTTGAGCCTAACCTTTTTAGTATCTTCGGTTCTATACTGTAGAACCTCTTGAGCTTCTCTACTCCTTTTATTCTTTTGCGAATCTTCACTTCCTCTCATAATATCCACTTGTCCTCCTCCTTCCAACATCAGCTAGAACTTATATGGTTCTTTTCCACCACCTCCAAGAAATTTCTCTTTTCTTGGTTACAATTCTCTTACTATAATTAACCTCATCACTGCTACCTGTAATAAAAAAATTTCCTAACATGTTATTTGAAAACATAAAAAGATCAATTTTACCTATGTATTCAACTTCATGTGAACATGCACAATGTTGTTGCAGCTTCTTCCAATGTCCTTTCACATCCTCGTAGCATTCTTCTTCCTTCTATGGCCTTTGTTTAAACTCAACTCCTTTGAGTGTTCCTCTTTGAGAAGAATTAGATGATCTTCAATGCTTCCACACCTAGGTTAACTCAAACTTACCAAAATAATAATATAAATGTTTGCAATATGATCCAATCCATAATTACATCAAATTTATGTTAATCCCTTTCATCTCCTTCAACAGCAAAGAACATAACAAGAGTAGTCTATCTACAAAAACCACATTCCACCGCCAGTAGTAGGTAAATATTGTGTGATGAATATGACCTTCATGCAACAAGATGAAACTTTCATATGGTGACCCAAATTTAACCCCCATGGAGTCTCCTATTACCATATTTCTTCTAAAAAAATAATTTTAATAGAATTTAATATCAAATTTGATCTCTAGATATCCCTTATTTCCTTATCCTTTTGTTACAGGTGTTCCTGTGTTATAGGTGTTCCTTCCTTTAACATTGATTATTGTTAATTCCCAATAAACCTTGGCTCGTCAAACCCTGCGTCTCCTCCCAAGAGCTTATCACATCCTTTACCACATACCACTCTAGTGTAGGTTAACGATATTTAGTTCTTATTCTTTAAAACAACGCCCGCATCAATGTGGTGCAGGCAAACACTTCTCTTAATCATGTATGCAACTCCTAGTCATGTAGATGACTCAAATTTATTTTGATTGAAGTGTTATGGTTTGGATATACCAAATCCAACAAACAATAAACAATTATATAAAAAAAACACCTTCAATACTTGATGCAAGGCATGCACCTTTTCTCTCTCTCAAGGAACACAAAAAGGGTACTCCCTAGAGATTCTTTTAACCACTATGAATTATAATTAATTTCAATGATGCAAACTTTAGTTAATAGATAAATTTCTATGGTAAGCCTCATAGATTCTCTGTCATAAGTATCAAAACTAGTATCACATGGAATGTTGTCACCTAGAATGTAGTGTTTCTCAATTTATGTAATATCGTTCCTCTTCAAAATCGCTTGTATAACATTTTTCACTAAGACTAAATAATAACTCTACTTTTGTATTGAATTAGGAGTCCATTCCATGTCTTTCATTCATGATAAAAAATCAACAATAGATACGTTAGGTATCATTCCTTTGTGAGACGGGATGACTACTTACTTTTATTATCTTCAAACGACATGTAATGAATTCTTGTATTATTTAATATGCAAGGACCAACATAGAACGGACAGAAGTACCAACCATTCAAACGTAAATTGGCCTTTCCTCAAGCTGCATAATCACATGCCATAACACTATGTCTACAATACACTTAACTCATAATATAAAAATAATTCCATTCAGTTCATTGCTTGCACCAATTACACAATTACACTCCACAGAGCATCAACTTGTTCTCATTTCTCCTCCATCTGTAAGAGAAAAACTTTGCTATGAGACCACTTGATGCAAGAAAAAATTGGTTTTTCCTGCAAGCTCAAATTCTAAGTCATAGAGACATACAAAATTTGGAACCTATATAGGTTCTACCTAAATTCTATATTGATATAACTGGAATTCCAAATGGAACTATGCCCAGATCTCTAAACAAGTCTTATAAAACTTGTTTATTCTTCTATAGTTTCTCACATAGATGGACTATCTACTATTAGGATTACATGTACAAATTCAGTTATTTGCACATCAACTTCTAAGTCATAGAGACATACAGAATTTGGAACCTATATAGGTTCTACCTATATTCTATCTTGATATAACTAGAATTCCAAATGGGAAATATGCCGAGATCTCTAAAAAAGTCTTATCAATCTTGTTTATTCTCTCTATAATCGATCACATAGATGGATTATCTACTATTAGGATTACATGCACAAATTCAATTATTCACGCAACTAATTGTTATTCACCACATCTTAGAATATTTAACATAATGCACAACAATCCAAAGAATCATACACGCATCATTTGGTGAATCTGTATTTCCATTAAACCAAGGAAAATTGTACATGCATAAACTCGTAAACTCTCTTGTTCCACTCTCAACATGATTCTATTTTTGTTTGTCCATTAGCCTTGTCCAGAGGCTTACAATGATATACAAAATTAGAAGGAAAGTATATTTTCCTACGTCCATAAATCACTCCATGATTTATTCTCTAAATCTCTTATGATTTATTCCCTAAATGTCTCATGCTTTGCATGGTAGATTAGGTTTTTCCTTATGGGCAAAATCTCACCTATCCATAGATTTTCTAAAACAATGACTCATCTAGTTCTAAAGCTCATAAAATATCTCAACTTGGAAAATACAATTTATTTACATAGAAGAATATAAATTCTTCTCAAAAGTCAATACCCCTTCCTAAAACTTTGTTACATCAAGAACCTAGTGTCTTGGAAGCTCTAATGCTCCTGCTCATCTTACCTCAACTATCCATATTTTTTTTAAATGAAGGAAAAAAAGGTTTATTGTTTAGTAAAATGATGCATTTGCAATAACTCCAACCTTATTGTAAAAAGTGTGGACTTAGCCATAACCCTTTATGTGTGTTGGAAATGTTGAATCAGACAAATGTAATATAAAGTGACTTGTTGATGAATAAATTTTACTAAAAAAAAAGTGGTTCATATTATGATTAAGAAAAAGGTTAATGTTACTTTTATTGGTTTACATTGTTCATCTAAATTACCACGATGGGGGTGTTGTTCTGGCCATGGGAGAGTCGTTGGACGGTGTGTTATAACTCATAGGTGTCATGTATTCTTAAATGAAGTAGAAGGGGGTTGGTGTGGCATGAGAGAAGGTAACCAGTTGGGTTTGCAACTTTAAATTGGAAGTTAAGCTGACGGGATGGCTAGGTGAGATCAGCTACTCATCCTCCCTTATGTGTTATGAGTTGGTGAATTTTTTCTCTAGCCTTGTTTTCTCCAAGTGGCATGGTAAATTTCTCAGGAATCTAGTGTGTATTAGGCCGTGCAACATTGTTCAAGTGATATTTTTGCAAGTTTTCAAGTTAATCACTTCTCCTATGATGGACCAGTGTTATGATTTATACCAATTTGTCTTTTTATTTTCCTTGCCAGGTTTAGTGAATGTCGAAATTATATTTATTTAGTATTTAAAGGCATTTGTTGACTTGTGGGTAATTTATAATTCTATTCATGGTGTTTTCCCTCTAAAGGTTTTTTTGTTAATGACTTTTTATGTTGGGATTCTGGTTAATTTCCCTGGTTCAATTTCGTCAATTTGCTCACACTATGGTATCAATTGATAGAGTTAAGGATTCTATGTGTCGTCATAGATTTTTTGAATTCTGACTATGATTCAAAGAATTCCATTGTTGGCTATGGGTTATTTCATGTCTTTGGGTTGTAGGGAGATTAAAAATTTTCTTGAATTTGATCTTGTTGTATGGCATTTGGGGGATGATTTGGTAGTTCTTAGGTTGAGATTTAAGGGTGGTGTATATTGCCCCTTTTCTTGCTTTTAAGGAAGGGTTTTTTCTCTTTCTTGTTCTTAGAATTCTTTGGTTGTTTCACTCATACCTCCTAGGTATAGGACGTGTAGTAGGAGAGGTGGAGGAGGCAATGTCATAAAAAAAAGAAGTCGACATTTTTCTTCTGACTTTGTCGTAACCTTTTTCAATGCATTTCCTTTGGAAGTTAGGAAGGATATTTTACTCCTAGAAATTAAAGAGTTTGGGGACTACCCTTATCACTTGGATTCTAAGGTGATGGGGGAGGATATGAACTGGGTACTAGACCCTATCATATTTAGGAAAATAACATAATTTTATGAATTTGTTGGCCCTACACTAGAAAATGGTTGCTTTTCTACGCTTGATATTCAAGGACAAACAAGTTGACGCCTATAATATATTTTCTTCATTATAGGATGTCAAAAAATTATTTGTAACCTCATGTATTTTTTGAATAGTGTGGACTTTCACTTAGCTAGTGTAGAAGGCTTCATGGTGAGCGACTCTACCTATAGATACCTCACTGATCCTCTAGTTGATAATGGGAAAGCCCCTATTATAATTTCCTCATATCAATATTAGTGATAGTGAGCTTCAAAAGTTTTGTTGTCAATTTTGATAATGTGTCCTTCAGCTACAATTTTTATGGAAGTTTGCTTATCTTTTCAAGTGGACAATGCTAAAATTATGTTTATTATCTACCTGATGTGATCTTATGGATTATTACAGATTTGTTTGTGGTGAATTTAGTTTCAGGTGCTTTCTACGCACTCTGGAGGGGCTCTTGTTATGTACGTTATATTTATGGTTTGGAGGTGGATGACTCTCATTTCTTTTGCTGATGATATTCTTTTAACGCTTCTTGGTGGAGTGTTGTGTCTGCTTTAGTTCTTTTTTATCGACAATACTCTGTTTCGATACATATGATGCTTTTCTGGGTTGGCGTTTAGGTTAGGTTAGCATCCCTCATGCACTTGCAACTTGGTTTATCTTGTTCCTAATGTTTAAGAATTCTTTCACCTTTTGGTATGTTGATAATTAGTCTTATGTTGGAGACTTTATAGAGTTTTGGTTATCGAACCCCATGTTTTTATTGCTTCAATGAGAAATGGTTTCTAGACATATATGTACACATCTTGGTGGCTTCTAAAGAGAAGTGTAGATGGGAATCATTTGCAAAGGTATTTATAGAATATTCTAGCCCAATGAGGAGCGAATGTTATCTCTTTTATTGATTGGTATTCCCTGGCTTCATGGTGGTCTCGTTAATTATGTTTTCATGGCATGTGCTTGATAATGTAGTAGGCTCATACATAGTCTCTGTAGTCTAGAATAGTATAGGTATTATACATTGATGTGGTGACTGATATATTGATGAACATTTTTTTTTCAGATTGTTGTAATAGAGGTGTTTAGGGAGTTTAGTTGATCTAGTATTTTTTGGGGGATTTGTGATTGATTTTGATGAACTCAATGTAACTCTTTATTTTGACTATGAGTACAAAGTGCTTCAATTCACAAAACAAAACATTGTTCATCTAAATTATATTAGATATTATGTGGAGTCATTTTGAAGTAATAGGAACTAATAATTGGAAAGATAATTGCAATGATCTTTGAACATTAACACTGATTTTTGGAAGGAATTTAAGTAAGTTTTGTAGTTTCAGCCAAATAAGAAATAATATTTTTAACTAGTGGAGAATATGGTGAATCTATTGTAAAGCACATATTTGGATTTTTTATTTTAAAGTAGTTTAAATTTTTGGACACCTAATTCATTAAGGGTTATGGTGTGGAATCTGAATAATCATTAGACTCCAAGAGACCACTTGAAATATGAAACCAAGGGTCAGAAAACATGTATTTATATGTATATCTTTGTGACTAATATGCATCTCGCATTTATCCTAATATGTTGTCTATCATTTTATTTGAATTTAACATGGTATTAGAGCGAGTGAAATCTTGCCTTGCTCAAGTTTTAGCCATTGGTTTTTGTGGCCTCAATCTGGACACCCTCATTCTACCTATCATAACTGCACCTAAGCATTTTTCCTGCAAACCTAACATTGTCATTCTCTTTACCCTTGTAGAATCTCACTTTTGCCACTCTGCATTATTCGTTATGCATACCTACAATAAAACTCTTCCCTCTCCCTGCTCATCGACTATGAATTTGTTTGCTACAATCAATTCTAATCTATCATCGCTACATCCTCATACCTATTGTAATTATCATCATCGTGATTTGCTTTATTGAGAGATTTTGTTGCAGTGACGACATGACAAGTTTTTTGCTCGAGATTAGGGTTGGATGAATTCATTTAACCTAGAGAATTGAACATTTCCCTTTCACTCCAAAAAGAGATTCCTTTTCGAGGTGTTAAACATTAAGTTTATACAATTTATTCAATTTTTTTAGATTGCAATCTCCAATGCATACATGGAGGGTCGTGTATACTCTCTCCAAAGCTTTGTGCATTGGCTCATATATGAACTCTCATACAGTGAGTATATCTTGATTATATGTTGCATTTATGTTACATTCTTCAACCCTATTTTCTCTCATGTTTTTTAGCACTCTCTGCACATGTTAGCACTATTATCCAGTCCTACCAGTTAACTTTGCAACAAGTCCTTCCCTAAATGCCTCCCTATGTTTTAAAGGTGTGTTGATCATTGGTTCGAACTCTAACAAATAGAGACAGTGCAGAAATCCTAAAAAGGGGCATTACTTTGACATTTCCTAGTATCTAACATTTGCCTTCTAGTGCATGTTTCTCTATCCAGTCACTTCATGCCCTTTTGTACGTTATTGGTATTGTTATCCATCATCAGAGTATTTAAGTTTCATGTAGAGAATTGTGATACATGTAATGATAAAAAAATGAAATGGATACATTTATTTTCCTTTGGGGAGAAAAAGAGAACGGGATCGTTGGAAGTGAGTAGGGTCGTAAAGCTTGCAGGTCTTGATTTTTTCCCTTTCTTCACAATGGTGGATTCCTCAACATGAAGTGAGAGAAATTTCATAGAATAAGTGGATTGTTATGACAAGAAAATTGAGAATGACTCTGGAGATTTCACATCAGTGAGGTTGAGTCTGATTCAATGCCAATTTCAAGAGAACATTTACATGCAAATGCAGAAGCTCAATTTTCACTTCTCAATCCCATCAACATACCTTGGGAAGAAGTTGTTCATAACAAGCACCAAACTAGCCTTGGATATGAAAAGGATGTTTCCTTTCATATTCTAGACTATTCTAAGCCCGTCAAGTTTCAGAGTGTTGGATTTCTTCAAGGAAGCTCAATTTCACCTACTACTCCTCTTCCACAAAAGCCAAAAATTGTCAAATTCCAAAATTGTGACAGATTTGGCCATGTGAAAGATCATTGTTTCACTTTTCATGAAGATTAAAAGCCTCCTCCAAGAATGAAGATTAACTTTTCATGGATCACTTCTTAGTAATGGCCTTTAACAACCAAGAAGATATTTCGGTCATACCACAAAATTTGTTCTCGAGTATTGACACATCTTGTAGTTGATAATTTTTCATCTCTAACCTTGTATCTTACAAAGGAGAATTGATGGCCATCTACAAGCTTCAAATATAAATATGCAAACCTGAGCCACACCCTAAACTTGTTTTCTGAGTTTAGAGCCAGAGTCAGCAATACCCAAATTTAGAGTTGTAACCAAAGATAGAGTAATGCCTCTTGAATGTGCCTTTGTTTGGTGGCCATCCTTAAACCACTGTCATTTGAGACCTCAATGGTCTCCCTTTTCATAACACTTCCTTTAGAAGAATACTTCAGCTTCGAGACAAATTTGGAATTATTCCAAGAACCACATCAAGTGTTTTGGGTTGAGACCTTAATGGTCTCCCTTTTCACAACATTAGGGAGCACTTCCTCTAGCAAAAGATTTCAACTTCTATCCAGATTTGGAATTGTTCCAAGAACTGCACCAAATGTCACAGTGTTGGTGGTCGGTCTTAAACCACCATTGGTTGAGACCTCGAGTTCTCTGACCTTATATCATCATTTTAGAGAGCACACCTAGCTAATTGTTGCCATGCATTTTTTGCATTTTTGTATTACAACTCTCTTCTTGGAATCATATACACCCCTTTAGAATAAGGGGGGAATGTTGGATACCTAATTCACTAAAGGTTGTGGTGTGGAACGTGAACAGCCATTGGAGTCCAAGAGACCACTTGGAATATGAAACCAAGGGTCAGTAACCATGTATTTATATGTATATCTAATATGGATTTAAACAAAAATGCAACAAATTACCGATATAATCATACATACAGAGATGCATTGGAAATAATACTTCATTTCATTACTATAAAATACTGAAATACGCTTACAAACAAATGGAAATAAACTAGCTAGGGCGATGGTAGCTTATCTCTGAGAAGAATGTGGCGCTACATGCCTCTAAATTGTCTTACAATGAGGCCAAAAGGCCTATTTACTATTGAGAAATAATGGAAAACCCTAAACATCCAAAAATCTAACCCTAGGAGATGAAGCGCCAAACTATAGGCCTTGTTTTGGGTAAATTGGTACATCAACTTCCCGGGGTCGTAACTTTGGCATACGATCTTCGTTTGACACGAACAATACCTCGTTAGAAATATCTATCCGAGGACTATAACGTTGAGAAGAGAAACATCGGTCCATGGACCCATGTTGCTCCAATTTTTCCCAAAAAACATCGTTTAAGGCATCAAAAGAGCTCTGGATGTTCAAGACCCGAAAAACTACTAAAAATAGTAAATTGTGCTACAATTAAGGAAAATGAAAAATTTAAAGAAACAATGGTGGGGTCTAAGTAGAATTGGCGGGTGGCCACCAATATCCACCTAGATCATTCCTCCTCCATTAGAAAGAAATGGTCCCCATTGTGTTGAGTTTCTCCATGAGATGAGGAAACTTCTGTTGAACTTGGCCCCTGGTGAGCCACTTGCCCTGGTGAAGGAGTTGGCCTGCTTTGAAAATTCGATACAGTTGGATCTCCTCATCTGCATGTAACTAAAGCTCCCTCTCAAGGGAACATATCATGGCCTTCTCTTCATATAACTTCACATCTCTATGAACCACTGTCATCCTATGAGATGGTAGGTACACCCGATAGTTGTGAGTTGTATTAGTGTACCCCACAAACATGCCCAACTCAGTTTTTGGCTCTAGCTTTTTCCTTGCATTCTTGGTAACATGACAGTAAACTAATGAACTAATGATCATGTAACATTTTCCCTACAACTCCCAAAATACTTACGTTCTTCCTTTCAGCCACCTCATTCTCTTGTGGGTTATGGGGTGCTATTAACTCTCGTCGAATTCCTTCTGTTGCATAGAAGTTCTTGAATTCATTTGACACATATTCTCTACCATTATCGCTCCTAAGAGCATTCACTTTCCTGTTAGTATCTTTCTCAACAAATGCTTTAAATTCACAAAATTTAGTGAACGTATGATCTTTCTTTTGCATGAATAAAATCCATCACTTACGTGAGAACTATTCTACAAATATTACATAATACCTATGCTTGGACATGGAGGCTATCAGTACTGTCCACACACATCTTATTGAACTCTTTCAAGGATTTCTTTTGCTCGAATATCCTTATCATGAAAGCTGGCTTTGGAGCGCTTCCCCAACGTACACCCTTTGCATGTATCTCTCTGCTCTAGTGCACCCTTGGGAAGTCCTGTAGAAATATTTTGCATGATCTTCAAAGTTCTGTGGTGCAAGTGATCAAATATTCAATGCCACAACTCACCAATGTCTCAGCTCTACACCTTCTCTATTTTCGTGCTTAAGGCAACACAATCTTCTACATCCAATTTGTAGAGGTTCTTCACTAGAACCTCGATCCGCTTCATTTGTCTTGAGGTTATGTGATGAAGGAAATAATTTCCTTTGCTAAATATCACACCGTAGCCACATTCCTCCAACATAGCAGCTAAAACCAAATTCATCCTTAGAACCAGAACATACATGACATATTTTAATGTGAGAGGAGAACCAGACTCCCTCTAAAAAGTAACAGTACTGATGTCAATCACATTATACCTTCCATCATCTCCCATTTCGATGTGCATCTAGAAGTCCTTCTCCTCCAAGTCACTAAAGAATTCATCATTGTCAGTCATTTGGAATGAGGCTCCACCATCTCGATACCATGCACTACCCATCACCGTTGTCACCATGCAAGCGATGAGGGTGAAATCCAACTCGAATTATGAAGCAAGAACTTCACCTTCCACTCCTGTTGAGCACTTCTTGCCGGCTTTCTTATGTGGATACTTCGTGGCATAGTGTCCTATTTCATGACAATGAAACCATTTATTCTTTGAAAAATCCTTCTTATTTCCACCTTGATTAGGATCTGACTTGGAATGGGGTGACTTCCCTTTCCCTTTCTTTTCTTTTGCATCTAAGGCATAATTATCCTCATCATCATTCTTGGATGAGGATCCATATCTGGTGTTTCACTAAATCTCTTTTTACACCAAGTTAGACCATAAACGCTCCCACTCTGGTAGCTTCTCCCTCCCATTTACCAAATCCTGGTAGTTGTGACAGCTCTTGGGAAGGCCTAGAAGTGCTAGGTTGACCAAATATTCTTCAACAACTTAACAACAACACTTCCAAGCTCATCCTGACATCGATTGAACTTGGTTAAGTACTTTGGTAATGTTTCACCTTTCTTCATCTTGATTTTCTTGAGCTTGTCCTACAGTGCCATCTTCCTATGGTTACTGTTGTTTTGAAACAGTTCTTTCAAGGCCTTCCAGATTGCATATGAAGTCTCCTTAACATGGATTTTAGTGTGAAATTTCTTGGAAGGTGTACCAAAAATACTTCACTGAAGTCACTAGGTGACAAGTGAACCTAACAACAAGTTGATGATTGTTTTCATTTTAGATTTAAAACACAAATAGAAAACATGTAGTAAAAGAAGATATAATCCAAAACAAAAAGAAACAATATAAAGTATCCATTATAATAACCCAAATGGAAAGACTATTTTAAATGATTAAATCTTTTATTGATATCACCTAGTGAAGTAGATCTATAGATTGGTCTATAAGTCCCCCTCCATGGGATGGGTCCTTTGATATCCTCTATGCTTCAGAAACGGATTCTCTTTCTTAATATGTGAAAAACCCAAACAAAAGTGAAGAACTCAAAATGGGAGCTCAAGAAAAATGATGATAATGTTGACGATGATTAAGATCATGGTGAAGAATGAATGAAAAAACCCTCCTTTTTATAGAAAAGTATAGAGTCAATCTCGAAATTGGAGAATAATAAACTATTATTAACCAAATTCATATCTAACTACTTGGAATACTTTATTATATTTATTGGAGAGGGAAAAGGTATTTAAAATGATTAAATACATTTATTTAGAAATAATTAACGATAAATGATTTATTAATTATTTCATGAGAAATAAGAAAGGTGTGAAATCAAAATAATTATTAAATAGTGATTTAATAATTATTCTAATAACAAAAATAAGGAAATTTAAATAAATAGTGATTTATTCAAATATTCCTAAGGGATTTAGTCAAATGTGACAAGGAATAATTATTAAATAATGATTTAATAATCATTCCTAGAGAAAATTAAATAAATAATTATTTATCTAATTATTCACATGGGTTTTGTTTATTTAAATGAGAAAATTATTTAATAAAATTGATTTACTAAATTGTTTTCTACAGTGAAAGTGATTTTACTATGGTAAAATTAAATCCACATGGTGTATTTCAATCCACCTAGTTAGAAATGGTTATATGATCATTTTTTGGTGATAACAGATTTCCCCCACACTTATGAGTGTTAGGAGAAAAATGTATGACAGAAATACATCGTAGATTACACTTCCACCAGACACCAAAAGGGGAGTCAGAGAGAGAGAGAGAGAATTCAAGCAAGTCACGGACGAACAAACAATGGAGGGGGCCAGGCCTATAAAACTGATAGAAGTCTCCTTTTATGTGGTAGTACATGATCTCAAATAAGGCATGGGAGGCATTCCCATACCCACCGAGATAACTGCATAAAAAGAATAATGGTGAGCCCAACAATGGGGGATTGAGCTAAAAAGTACATGATACATGATAAATGGGCTAGAAAATAATATAATGGATCCCATATACATAATGTGTTTGGAAAAACATAGGCCGGGACTAAATACAATAACATCTGAGTACATGAGATATAATGCCCCTCAAGTTAACATGGGGAGAGGGGGGGATCACAACCAAGGAAGCCTTGTTGAATAAGAAAGGGCTCTAAAGATCTGAATGGATCATCTGGAGGAGACATGCATATTGTGGGTGTTGTAAGAGAGGAAACCAAGCCCATCAAATCTGTGGAACTGCATCGAATGTTGGATCAACATCTATGGTCATCCGGGCATGTGGGGGGCTACTTGAAGGGTCACCCCCTCATGAGGTCTAAAACATCTCATAGACACCCAAGAATCACTGGGACAATCGTCTGGATCACTAAACCATCAAGTGTATGAATCTCAATCATGTGATAAGGAGTTGGTGTCGAGAACGTGAGTAACAACCAAGTTAAAGGGAAATAATGAGTCCCTTTTCCTGATCTGAAGCACCAAACAAATATGGAAGCTAGAATCAAGGTACACCACCCTCTAGACCACTCTTCTAGAATAAATGTGTTGAGTTCGACAGGAGAGAGCTCGCCAGAGTGAAGGAAATGAGGAATCATCAACAAAGGAATGAGGGAAGATAGTAAAGTGACTAACAAACTGACACAGGGATAATGACGATAGGAAACAATATGCATGGTGGACTGACGAGTTCCCTTGTCAAAGCATAATAAAAATGCTTGACCTGGTAGCAACTAACTCAATTCCAGAGGGGATGGTCGATGACTTAAACAAGGGTTTGGAAAAGATGGAGCGGAAGGATTCGAGGCCAAATATGAGTAAAATAGGAGAAATGTGGCACGACGACAAATGAAGCACTGTCACGGGACTCAAATGGGGACTTGGAACAAACTCCATAAGTACAAGGGTGACACATCTCATATGCTCTCAACAAGGGTGACTCGATGATACTGTCACGTGGTGGAGGCCTGGTGGGGACCATAAAACATGAGTAAGTGATAGTTACTCATGAAAAAATTGACACATGAGTCAATTAGTGCAAAGGTAAATTGGTACCATAATATGGGTGGCTCACATGAAAATTGCTAGTTTTAAGAGGAAAATAAGTGTGACCTCATGGAAAAAATGGCTTCTGGGTGAAGTTTCAAATTACAAAAAACAAATAGAGACCCATTATAGAACTCTGTGATATCTTTCAAATGGTGCTGACAGTTAATCAAACAGAGCTATGGTTTGGTTGCAATGGGTGACGAAAAAAGCTAGGGTTTTTCTTATAAAAGGGTGTTTTGCCTCCAAATCCAATCCATTTGAATAGTGAGATGTGGAGAATTTGTAGAGGAGGAGAAGGCCATAAACCTTGTGGAGATCGTAGTGGAAAAACCAATAATTGGAATTAGGATTTGTGACTTTCAAGTAGGTTTCCTTACTTATCTAAAGATGACCTTAATGGTTCTTGGAAAAATGGTTCCTGGTGAAGAATCAAGGTAATGAAAGGAATGAAGGAATGAAATACTAGAAAAGGTATAGGATCCTCCCTACTCACCAATTCAAATAGGGGGACTGTGTGGTAAGTGAGGCATCACATAAATTAGATTGTTCAAATGTGTGGTATCAATTATCTACAATATGTGATTTGTATATGGCTCGCTAGAGAGGCCGGTAGGACAAACTATCAAAGAATGAGAGGATAATTTACCATACCTAGATCATTGGGTTCTAGGCCGAGACTTATGTTGATCAAGTGAGAAGGTGTCTAGGGGCGACATCATGCACCCCAAGCATATGTGATGGAGGGGACTGATCTGGTATGCAAAGGTGGGAATCATGCCCCCTAGCAGGAGGAGTTTGTGGAGTTCCATTGTGTTCTAAGTGCTCAAACAAGGGATTCAATCATCTCAACCCAACTAGCATGAGATCCTACAAAGGATAATTAGGAAATGTAGGGGCATATTTTCCCCCCAGGAGGGATGGATGGAGTATGCTATGGGCATACCAAATCTATATAGAGTAGTGGACTCCAAACACTTTTTGATGATGTGGTTCACCATTTGTTGATGGTTGTCTTCTTATGGTAAAAATGGATAGATACATTTAGAGAAAGGAAATAATGGATTACCAATCTCATTTGCAATGCATATATGAATCAAATGGACTGAATTTCTGGGCTCGCATACATTATGTCACTATACCAAAGAGTGTGGCTTTAGATATAATGAACTAATACTCACTTAGAAAATACTGAGGTTGGTCAACAAAAATGTCTAAGGGACGGTGTTGTTGATGTAAGGTATAGGAATGATGAAATTGATCATCCCCATTGTGAGATAGAGTGGTATGGGACTCTAGAGTTTCTTCAATATGGGGAAGAGTAGTGGCACTAGAGTGAACACTGCCATACACACTAGGAGGGTTGGGGAGAAACGCTTCTCCTAGACTCTCAAAAATGGATGCCCCCTTACCCAAACATTGTGTGGCAATGTAATGGCCATAAGGTGTATGTGGTTCGAATTCGTGGGTTCGAATTAAGGGGTTATTGAACAAATTGACCTCACTATGGATGAATTCTTTGGACTCCACAACATATCAGTCATGGGTCCACTGCGGAAAGAAGTATGCATGACGGTGCATATCATCCCAAGGGTAATCAGGGGTGGTCATAGCTTCCATGATGCCTTCATTAGAATGGAATATGGGTGGACTAAAGGAAGAAATACCACTTGATGAAAAAAAGCTACCTGAAGCCTATTCATGAGAGACAAGGTTCACATATGCATCGTTAAAGGTGCGAGACATATGATTAGTAGATGGAATATCTACCAATGTTGAGACCGGTGTGCTCATTGAAAAAGGTTCAACAGAATCACAAAAGGGGACATCAAGGGAGTTCCCAGGTATCAATCCCATGAATGATGAGAGGTAGAGAATAGGAGCAAAACTATCTTTCATCTCAACATCAAGGGGAAGCATCACAATGGGTTTTTGAGAGACCTCCTATTCTGGTGTAGGAGTGGGACCATAATCTGTAGGTAAAGGAGATGTTCACTCATTACGAGCGACCTCTAATTCATGAAGCACTTTTAAGTGTATTGCAAAAATCTTTGAGACGGGGACAGTGATGATAATAGTGGCCATAGTTATCATACAAATCACAAGGGTTGTTTATGCATAACTATCAGATATTATTAGCTGACTCAAGTAAGGTGACATGGACCTCAGGAACGTTAGAATCAGGGAAAGTATTAGTGACCACATCCTTAACACAAGGGAGTTCAAGACAGTTAGTTGTGGCATTACCAACAACATCACACAAAGCACAAGGAAGAAGAGGCTTCAGTGGCTTAGGAGGAGCTGAAGTTGTTGGGGAAGCCTTGTCTTGGTTTCCCTTCTTTTGGGCTTTTCCCCCCTTTCCCATTATTTTTGCAAGATGAGTAGGCTCCTGTTGAGGTTGTTGTGGAATTGAAGCAAAGGCAAGGGTAGGAACTACTAGTTGGACCGAGGTCAAAGTAGTGTAAGATTTCAATTGATTAGGTGGAGTGTTTGCAGGGGGATCAATGTACCAAACTGGGATCCCTAAGGTAATATTGGGTAAAATCAACGTAACCATGACAGGTGTAAAATAAACTCTACGAGGTGGGAATAAGAATGACATCTGACCAAAAGGATAATAGCATGGAGGAACTGCTTTGCAATGGGTAAGGCTTGGGGGAATAGTTCTGGGTGAAAATGGATTAGGAGAGACAATAGCAGAAGGAAGTGATCCTTGAAGAGTTGTACTGGTAGGCAGGGTTGATTCAGGCGCAATAGGTTTTGGAGGTGTTGTTTGTTGTGAGGGCATACCAGACCATTTGTGGGAGGCCCACGATGCTTAGAGCATGCAAACACTTGATGTGCTAGGCGCAGAAGGAGTAGGAAGTGGGACATAGTAAGCACCAAGGAAACAAGAATCTTTATAGATTCTTGGAGAGAAAAATGACACATTCTTATTGTTAGCCATGAAATAAATGTTGGATTGAGGTGATGTCTGGGCTTTTGGATCACAGTATGTCAACTAATCAATTGTGACGATATTTCCATTGTGAGGAAAGCACATCTTACGATGAACCACAGATGTGATAGTTGGCATTGCATAAGTATAACTACGACCCAAAAGGATGTTATAGTCTAAGGGAGCATCAATGACTTCAACATCAATATAGACAATCTTGCTAGCAACTGTGATTGGGCAATTGCGGTATAAGTTAAGGAGTTATGAAGGATGACAATCCCATTCATGCAAAGTGATGGTGGATAGGGATATGTCAAGGGAAACAAGTTTCTTCCAAATACTAGTAGCCATCACACAGGTGGATGCGACTTCGTCAATGATATACTACTGAACAGTGGCATTTCTAATGTATACTGGAATTTGAAATGCAATGGATGAAGGTAAGGGATGATTTTCAGACTTTTCAACATGAAATACAATCATCTAATCATCTTGAGGGTCCATGACAACTAGAGCATATAGTAGAGCTTTTTGTTGTGATGGGCATGTCTAGGAGACTTCCAGCATTGACATGGCAGCAGGAAACTGCGCCAAATCATCTACTATGCTATACGTATGGGAAACTTTGGTAGAAGCATCATTTCGATGTAACAGACCTTTAGGGATCTTGGGAACAACCTCAACCTTAGGTGGATGGATCTGTAAGGTACCATTAGGTGACGATAGAGGCTCAGTGGACACTTTAGATTGGACTCAGTCACAAACTTAGCAGATGCCTTGTCATACTGGTGCGATCAAGCCTAAAGGTTGACTTTCTCAGTATTTATTCATCAAAATTCATCATAAGAATCTAATAATCATGATGACTAGATGGTGGATCTGGTTGAGATACTTGACCTTATGTAGGTTGGGCAACTATCTATCCTTGGTGAGGAAAAGGATTGGTAAGAATGACTGATTGAGATGAAGCAAGAGAAGGAGGAGGAATGGTGGGCTGTGATCCTCGAGTCTCTACTTGAGATTCCCATACTTGTCGCATTTGAGGTAAAAGAGGACACTCATGGATATAATGACCATAAACTCCACAAAAATCACAAGGTTTTTTCGTATGAAGAGCCTTGTTCTGCTTGGGTTGATCGCCTTGTTACCGTGTTGCGGGATTAGTTTGAGGACCCTAAGGGGCATTGGGTGGAGGACCCTGGTCACTTTGATTACCTTGAGACTGCAAGTTCCTATTACCCTTCCGCTTGTTCCTTTTCTTAGGGTTAGGGGGATTAGGTCCACTCTATTGAACATACACTTGTCCTTATGGAGGAGGTGGTTGTTATGGAGGAGGGGGAGCAGGCATGGGGGGCTGGGGCACTGATACCAAAGGAAATGGAGCACTAGGCTATGCATACTGATAATAAGGAGATGGGGCAACATTAGTATAAAAAGGGGGTGGAACAACTAGCCCTAGCATCTATTAATGCATATGGGGATATGCATATGGAGTGTTGGGACCTGACTAAGGAGTGCCCTGAGGAGGATTAGGGGAGGGATAATTGTAAATCAAACTTTTCCTTCTCTGAGGTTGACCATAACTCATATGAGGTGGAGAATATGGTTGAGGGTGTGAAAGGGTTCCAAATATGCCATCCGTGGCATAAAATTCCCCTTTGCTTATACCGCAACTGCCCAATCATAGTTGTTGGCAAGACCATCTGTATTGACATCGAATTCATTGATACTCTGTTAGAATGTAACATCCTTTTTAGTTGTAGTTATACTTACACAATGTGAGTTGTCACATCTGCGATTCACCGTAAGATGTGTTTTCCCCATAATGGAAGGATTGTCGCAATTGATCATTTAACGTACTATGATCCAAAATCCCAGACTTCACCTCAGTCCAATATTTCTTCCATGCTTGATAATAATGTTGTCTCATTTGTCTCTCAAGGAGTCTATAAATATTCCTCTTTGCTTGGTGCTCATTATGGCCCACCACCTACTCCTTCTCAGCCTAGCTCATCGAGTGTTTGCATGCTCCAAGCATTGTGGGCTGCCCACAAGTGGTCTGGTATTCCCTCATAGAAGATCACACCTATAAAACCTACTCTTCCAAACTCAACCCCACCTGTCGGTACAACTTCTCAAGGATCATTTCCTTCTGATGATGTCTCTCCTAATCCATTTATGCCCAGAACCGTTCCCCCAAGCCTTAAACATTGTGGAGCAGTTCCTCCAGCTCATTATCCTTTTGACCAGGTACTAGTTTTATTCCCACCTCCTGGAGTTTATTCAACACCTGTCATGTCTATGTTGATTTTACCCAATATTACCTTAGGGATCCAAGTATGTTACATCGATCCCCTTGTAAACACTCCACCTAATCAATTGAAACCTTACACTTCTTTGAACCCGGTCCAACCAGTTGTTCCTACCACTATCTTTACTTCAATTCCACAACAACCTCAATAGGAGCCTACTCCCATTGCAAAATCATCTGGAAAGGGGGGCAAAGCCTGAAAGAAGGGAACCCAAGGCAAGGCTCCTACAACAACTCCAACTCCTCCTAAGCTGCCAAAGTCTCTTACTCCTTGTGCTATGTGTGATGTTGTCGGTCATGCCACCAATAATTGTCCTGAACTCCCTCATGTTAAGGATGTGATCACTAATACCTTCCTTGATTCTAACAGTCTTGAGGTCCATGAAACCTTACCTAAGTCAGCTAAGAATATTTGATCATTATGCACAAACCACCCTTGTGCTTTGTGTGATAACTATGGCCAATATTCCCATCACTATCCTCTTCTCGAATATTTTCGTGATACACTTCAAGTACTCTGCATATTATTGGTTGCTCATAATGATTCCACATCTCCTTTACCTATGGATTCTAGTCCCATTCCTACACGAGAACAGGAGGTCTCTCAAACACCCATTATGATACCTCCCCTTGATGTCAAGATGACAGATTATTTTGATACTATTCTTTATTTGTCGTCTTTCATGTGATCGATACCTAGGAACTCCCTTGATGTCTCCTTTTGTGATTCTGTTGAACCTTCTTTGACAAGCACACCAGTCTCAACATCAATAGATATTCCATCTACTAGTCATATGTCTCCCACCTTTGACAATGCATATCTGAACCTTGTCTCTCATGAAGAGGCTTCAGGTAGCTCTTTTCCATATTGTGGTCTTTCTTCCTCTAGTCTACCCATCTTCCATTTTGATGAATACATCATGGAAGCTATGACCACCCCTTATTACCCTTGGGATGATATGCACCATTATGCATACTTCCTTTGACAATAGCCCCATGACCAATATGTTGTGGAGTTCGAAGACTTCAACCACCGTGAGGTCAATTGGTTCAATCTCCTCTTACTTCAAATCCACAAATTTCAACCACATACACCAAGTGGCCATTATATTACCACTCAATGTTTGGGAAAGGGGGGATATCTATTAGAGGGTCCAGAAGGAGAAATCCTTCCCAATCCTCGAAATGCACTCTACCTCAAGAAATATTACCCATAGCAGTTCCCATCGAAGTGTGTGTATATCTATCTTTCTTCTTGCATTTAGGTTATTTTCATCCCCCACATTATTACACATTGTCTCCTTGTGTCTTTCAGATGGATCCATCATCCACACCTTATATCGGTGTCATTGATGGTGTCGGTCACTTCACCAAGAATCTTGCCTCTATAGCTTGGGACATTTTCACCCCCTTGCATTCGTTAGTCCACTCCAACAACATTTGCATTGGATCTGCCACCAATAACCAGGATGAATATGATGTTGTGTTAGGTTTGTTGGTCGATGCCCTTAACCATCACATCCTTCACCTTCATGTTTATCTATATTCATTGCTACTTTTCATGCAATTGAATGGCATTTATCATGTGCATAATCATGTCCTATTTAGAAAATATCTACGAGTTAAGCTTTTGATGCGTGAATTTGAATCCATTTCATTCAATGATGTGCCTAGATCCTAGAATCACTATGTAGATACCATTGTAAATAACATTATAAATTGGCATTTATCACATGTAACAAGACATCCATAAATAAATGGTGAACCACAACCATCACACAAAAAAGTGCATAACCATAAATATGTATCGTCATATAGTTTTTTTGAGTCCACTACTCTAATACATCTGACATTCTCATTCACATGTTATCATAAAACAAAAAAGGGGACCCACATTTCCCTATGTCTAATCACTATCATCTGGAGATTCTCGAGCCAACAACTCCATCCCCACAACCTGTAGATCTCATACTTCCTAACCGGCCATCGCAAAGCATTGCGTGATTCCTCGCCACTCTGGGGGAAGACCTGTGCACTCATTTGTATACTGATCTTCAAGATCATGCCACCTGCGCTCTATCACCTCAGTCAGTAATATGTCATATCTATGTTGTATATCCTCCAATAGAGCACCATCATCTATTATTTGTTGTGATGAAGTCCCCCCTGATCTGTAGCCCCAACTATTGCGGCTCATCCTGCATATCCTACCTACCTCACTTGTTATATATTTTCATACCACAAAGTTAAGAAATCGATACCACATACACATATTTCTTAAACTATAAATGCACCAAATATATAACAACTTTCACTTACCATCTGGGTCCCATGCTCGTCCTAGTGGAAGTGGTGAGTCAAGATCCCCCTGATAGTTCATGTAGTTGTATGGATAGTCATCTATGTATAGTGGCATATGGTCCCAATGAGTGAAAATCATAGGTTAAAACACTCATCTATCTCCCCCTCCACCTCCTCATCTCAGTAGCTGCCCCCAGCAGCACATCCTGGGTTCTTATGGACCCCCATCACAAATTTAAACATGAGGTCGTATAGTGGGGATCTTCTCAAAGAAGAGTGAGCATAAGATTGTCCCAAATGAACAACTATCATTGGTCTTCCATCTACGTAATGTCAACTATCATTTCAAGGACGACAACATCATTTGGTCCCACCCATAGTAGGTCCCTCCCAACACACTCTCCACCAACATCATCTGCCCTCTAGTGATATGGAGGAAGGCATGGCTAGCATAGATCCTTAGCATCATTGCAGCTATAGCTCATTTCTCAATCCTCTCCAAGTCATTAACCCAGATGGTCATACCCTTTGTACAGCTACCCCATACACAATGATGCTCAACAAACTCATCAATATGCCTCCTACGAGATAGCACTGGATGTATCTCCCCCACCACTCCCAAGGGGGGCAATCCTATCAAAAAATATATGCCTTCGATTGTGAGCTTGATCTTGTGCCCATGTATTACAAAGCCCTCTTGATTTGGGTCCTAGTAACTCATTATACTTGACAGCAAAGGCTCACCAGCCCTCATCAAAGGGTTCTCTAAGAACTTTAGCATGCCATATCATGCCAACATCCCTCTTACTACTTGATTCCCCTAGCTCTCAGCACGAAGAGCCTCAAAATTGCATTCTCACCATAATAACTTTAACTCTTCCATTCCTGAAAGACATCATTATGTTTTTTCATTTAAGAGTACAAAATGCATTCATGACCTAAACTCAGCTTCGGCTTCTAGCAGGCCACCAGCCCTACCAATCTTCTCAGCCCAAAGCACAGGTTTTACCCTCAAAATTTCACTAAAAGCACTTATTGGCCCCGTTTCAATGATCCAGAGCACAGATCAGGCCCTAACAAGTGCACTCTGACCATGAGGATGAGCAGGGGTCCCTAGTAGATAGCTTAAGCCCTAATCTAAAAATCTAAACCACTAAAAAGGATGAGTATGGTTAGGCCACCTACCTCCAACTTGCACATCCTGATTTTGATGGTCGGTTTGTCCATTATGATCTCCACAATACTTAGGGCCTTAACCTCCTCTCTGAATTCTAGATATCTCACTACACAAATAAATTGGGTTTGGAGGGAAAAATCCCTTTTATAGGAAAAACCCTAGTTTATTCTGTCACCCATTGTGACCAAACCATAGCTCTGTTTGATGAACTTTTATCACTATTGGAAATATCTCACTGATTTCTATAATGGGTCTCTCTTTGTTTTTGGTAATTTGAAATTTCACCTAGAAGCCATTTTTTCCATGAGGTCTCACTTTTCCACCTACTAAAACCAAATTTCTTCATCTGAGCCACATGTACTTTGGTATCATTATACCTTGGCACTGGTTGAGTCACGTGTTGATTTTCATCATGAGTAACCATCATTTACTCATGTTTTCATGGTCCCCACCAAGCCTCTCCCCACGTGGAAGCATCATCAAGTCACTCTTGTTGAGAGCATTTGAGATGTTTCACCCTTGTAATTATGGAGTCTATTTTGAGTCCCCATTTGAGTCTTGTTACAATGTTTTATTTGCCATCTTATCGCATATCTCCCATTTTACTCATCTTTGGCCTCAAGTCCTTTTGCTCCATTTTTACAAAACCTTTGTTTGAGTCATCAACCATCCCCTCTAGAATTGAGTCATTCGATGTTAGGTCAACCATTTTTATTATGCGCCGACAAGGGAATTCATCAGTCTGCAATCCATCTTGTTTCCTTCCATCATTTTCCCCGATGTCATTCTATCAATCACTCTACTATATTCCCTCATGCCTTTATTGAGGATTCCTCATTGCAATAAATCTGGCGGGCTCTCTTATGTCGTCCTCAGCACATTTAGTCTAGAAGAGTCATCTAGAGGATGGTGTACCTTGGTTCCATCTTCCATATATGTTTACTGCCTCGGATCAAGCAAAGGGACTCATTATTTCCCTTTGACTTGGTTGTTTCTCACGTGCTTGACATCAACTCCTTATCGCACAGTTGAGATTCATACACTTGACAGTTTGGTGATCCAGATGATTGTCCCAGTGATTCTCGGGTATGTGTGAGATGTTCCAGACCTCATGATGGGGTGGCCCTTCAGGTAGCACCCCACATGCCCGGATGACCACAGATGTTGATCCAGCCTCCGATATAGTTCTGCATATTTGATGGGTTCAGTTTCCATCACTTGCAGTGCCTACGGAATGCATGTCTCCTCTAAATGATCCATTTAGATCTTCATATCCCTTTCCTGTTCAGCAGGGATTCCTTAGTTGTGATCCCCCCTTGAGGTGAATTATATCTCATGTACTCAGATGTTATTGCATTCAATCTTGGCCTATGTTTTTCGAGATGCATTATGTATATGGGATGCATTGTATTATTTTCTAGCCCATTGATGCCAGTGTATCATGTATCATGTATTTTTTAGCTCAGCCGCACATTGTTGGGATCACCATTATTCTTTGTGCATAGTTATCTCAGTGGTTATGGGTATGCCTCCCACGCCTCATTTGAGATCATGTACTACGACATAAAAGGAGATTTCTATCAGTTTTATAGGTCTCACCCCTCCATTATTTTTTTGTCCTTGGCTTGCTTCAATTCTCTCTCTTTCAGACTCCCCTTTTGGTGTCTTGTGGAAGTGTAGTCTACAACGTATTTCGGTCATATAATTTTCTCCTAACACTCATATGTGTGGGGGAAATATATTATCACCAAAAAAATGACCATATAGCCATTTCTAACTAGGTGATTGAAATAAACCATGTAGATTTAATTTTACCATAGTAAAATCACTTTCAATGTGGAAAATAATTTAGTAAACCATTTTTATTAAATTATTTTTTGATCTAAATCAAAAAATCCCATGAGAATAATTAGATAAATCATTAGTTATTTAATTTTCTCTAGGAATGACTATTAAATCATTATTTAATAATTATTCTATGTCACATTTGACTAAATCCCTTGGGAATATTTAATTAAATCACTATTTATTTAAATTTCTTTATTTCCATTATTAGAATAATTATTAAACCACTATTTAATAATTATTTTGATTTCACACCTTTCTTATTTCTCACGAAATAATTAATAAATCATTTTATTTGTTAATTATTTCTAAATGAATGTATTTAACCATTTTAAATATTTTTTCCCTCTCCAATAAATATAATAAAGTATTCCAGTAGTTAGATCTGAATTTGGTTAATAATATTTTATTATTCTCCAATTTCAAGGTTAAATCTATACTTTTCTATAAAAACGAGGGTTTTTCATTCATTATTCACCATAATCATCATCAACATTATCATCATTTTTCTTGATTTCCCATTTTGAGTTCTTCACTTTTGTTTGAGTCTTCACATATTGAGAGAGAGAATCAGTTTTTGAAGCATCAAATATATCAAAGGACCTATCCCATAGAGGGGACTTAGATATCAATCTGTAGATCTCCTTCACTAGGTGTTATCAATAAAATATTTATTCATTTAAAATAGTCTTTCCAATTGGGTTGTTGTTGGGATAGTGTCCCTGTGGTTATGTTTTGGTCAAATTTTGGCTTAACTTTTGTATAAAATGTAAAGACTCCACTAAATTTGGAAGCAGGGCGCGAAAATAGTACGAGTCAAAGGGGCTTTAATCCCTTAGGTGGGTAGGTGAAAGGAGGTTTTGGAGACCTGCCCATGGTCCGCAGACCATGGTATTGTAAGTGAAATGTTATATATAGATGAGTCATAGCGAGTCTAAGAGATAACTAGGAAGAAGAATATTGGTAAGGGAAGTAAGCTAAGGCAGGAAAGGTATGTTTCTTGTACTTAGGCAAAAGGGGAAGGCTCTTGAAGCTGAGTCCGCAGAGACCTTGGTAAGTCCACAAGCTGAGTGCGCAGGTCCCTGTAGCTGAGTGCATGGGGAAAAGAAGTTTGTACTCAAATAATTATACTTAATAAAGACAGTTTTAAGCCAATTTGGATGCATCTGTGTATTGTTTCTTATTTCTGCAAGTATCTCGAATTTCACTCTCTATTATGATTTATATGAATTAATGCTTATTTGTTGCGTGAAAAAAAGAAGATCTGTAATATTTATGCATGTTAAGACTAATTAAGGACCTTCGTGAAGATCTGGAAGTTGTTTAAGTGCATTTACAGTAATTCTTTGTTCAAAAGGGTTAAGGGTGCGCAAAAGTAGATCTAAGCAATAAGGACAATACGAACCTATCACATAGGCCTCTGGATGTAGAAAACTAGTTTTGTCATCCCCCAATAGTGCTTTGGGTGAGACTGCAACCTGTACTACGCAGGTTGTTGCCGAAAGGGCCAACATTTAGGGTTTTGTTGGTTGGCGCAGATAACATTGAACCTGGATCAAGCCCCATCAAGCCAACAAATGGTTTCGTTGTCAGGACCAAGATCTCTCTGAGGAATGTGTAATGTTGAATAAGTGGTTCCCTACTAAGAAAGAAAGAAAAGTGGATCGGTCAGAAGTTGCACGCATTGCAGCTTAGGAGAACCGAAACCTGGGGTTATCCAATGAATAGTGGTTGAATAGATACATGTACATAGACGAGACTGAAGCCTTCTTCTGCTTCTTTCCTTGCAAACTACATGAGTGGCTATCCAGATTAGCAGATAGTCAAGGTACATGGAGGCTTGATGGCCTTATTGTGTGGACCCCAGAGCTGGTGAAGCACTTGGAAGTTCTAGAAAATAACATAGTGTGGGTCATTGATTACTGGATTGATCGTATCTTAGGAGGATTCATCATTGAACTCGCGATTGATACGATCATCAACTATATTGAAGCAAAGCTTAGATCCTTTAAAGGAAAAAGAGGTAAGTACTTAAAATCTCTTAATACTTGGATTAAGATGTTATTGTGTGAGAAACGAGTTATGCCATTACATTGATGTTTGGGACTATGTGAAGCAGAAAACCCTTCAGAAGGAAAGAGGAATCAGGCTCGGAATACAATCCATTATTAGGATCTTCTGATAGCAATGAAGAAGGAACTATTCTGAGAACACTGTGAAGCGCGTTGCAAATAGTAAGCCAAGGTATCCCATAGATACCCCCATCCATCCACTCCACCGCCACATACACCAACACCTCCACCTCCACCTCCGCATCAACCATTCAACATGGTGAACACAATGAAGATGCCAAACTTTAAAGGGGTGGGAAGTGAAGACCCAAACAATTATGACTCATCGTGGATGCTGTGTGGAAGGCACAACAGATTACTAATGATAATATGAAGAAAGCATATATAGTCATAGCATTATAGGATAGGGCGTTGATGTGGTATATCAAGTTTTGTACAGATCAATCGCGCGCAACGATGGAAGAGACTCAACAGGCACTGAATAATGAGTTTAGAAAGCCTAAGTCTCAAGCATAGCCAGTAATAAAGTTTAAGGAGATACAACAAAAGGTAAATGAGTCTACATGGGACTTCGATCAAAGACTAAAATTCCTAATCTGACAGGCTAATATGAATATCACGAATGATCAACATGGAGACTAGTACATTTCTTCACTATTGCCACATCTAAGATTTCCATTATCACAACAGAAGATAGGAACACAAGCATAAGTTGTGGAGATTGTGATGAGGTTAAAATCCTCACCAGTGTAGGATACTAACATTGGAGTACAACAAATTCAGTTTCAGCTAGCAAGCCTACACATGGAGATGCTGAGCTTGAAGATAGGGAAGGAAGCTCAGTCTGAGATGCACACAGAAATTTGGTGCATAAAGTGTAAAGACAAGGGACATGATAAGGATGATTATCAAGTTTATCATAATTACCTAATTGGAGGAGGTCATGTTCCTTTGAAGCCTGAGAACATTATGGGACCAAGCGCAGGAGTACCCTTATGGTGCGTTATATGCCAGATAGCTGGGAAGCACGTGACTGACCATTTTCACCTCTTGCAAAAGTTTATACAAACTCTACAACAATTGTTTTGTACCTTCTGTAAATTAGTTGGGCATGATGAGCGAAATTTGCAAAGCTATGAATTATTGATGGAGCAGACCCCTACGTATCGAATGCAAGTAGAAAATTGGCCTTAGGATCAGGGCGTAGGTGCAGCACGTGGAGAATTCTAGGGTCATGGAATAGGAAGAGGTGGAGGATTGGAAGAGGTTGTGGACAAATCATTCATTATAATTTTGGAAAAGCATGACATTTTGCGTGTGATTTTTAGAACCCAACGCATCCATCCTGTCAGTATTGTAGACATTTTGACCATGTGATAGAGGATTTCCCGAAGCGGATAACCAAAATGCATGAGAAAAAAACTCAACAACCCACGCAAAACATACAGATGATGAGGGTGGAGCCTCATGAAGAGGACCATAGCATCAATATCATGACTCGAAGAGGACCATAGCATCAATATCAGGATGCGAAGAGATATTGCCATATGAGAAGATAAAGGAAAGCAGCTAGAAGAAGTTGGATTTGATCTCAAAAAGGCTAAAGAAACTTTTATGGAGGCAAAGAAGAACTTCATTGAGGCTTCTACGTCGAGAAGTTATGAGAAACCAGCTGGAAACAATGAAGTGCAGGACATGGATCCCTCGCTATTGGCTACTTTTTGAAAACCTGTATGAAGTTGTTGTAGGATAAGAAGGTTGTGGAAGGACTCGAAGAGCTAATTGAAAACTACACAGGTAAAATCAAGATTGTTGGCTTGATGGGTCCTGACCCAAGTTCAGCGTCAATAAGCCAAGAAAATCCTATACTACTAGCCCTTTTGGCATCAGTCCATAGAGCGTGAACTGAAGTCTCACTTGAAGTAGTATGGGGGGATGCAGGAACCAAGTTTCTGCACCCTGAGATGCTCGTGATGTCGGTTTTATACCTTAAACCCTTCCTTTGCGCAGATTGATAAGCCTTTAGGTCTTATCAATGTACTTTCTCTTCTGTCTCTTAGAACCCTCGCGAAGGTATACAATCATCCTTCTCGCAACCCTACGCAGTGGCTCAGGTACTTACACACCTTTGCTACTGTGTTATTATATAATTTCCTGAATTATCTTAGGTGTTCGCCAAATTTACCATGCAATTAAGATTATCTTAGCATAAATATATATCCTTATTTGCGTTCATATAACAGATAGAAACATATACATTTGCGCATCAAATTAGCTTTATAACATAAACCCAAAACTTAACATATCATAATCACATGCGACCCATAGAGGAAAAATACACAGTAATTTCAGAATACTTCTCTTTATTGATGATTCATATTTTCAATACAAAGTCTATCTGCCCTTTGCACACAGTTGCAGAGGTCTACGCACTCAGTTGTGGACTTCTACCCTAGACCTCTATGCACTCAGTTGTACCACCTCTTCCTATGCTAAGACTTTCACTCTTAGCTCTTTGCATACTTCAAGTACTTCTACTTAACTTACTCCTTCCTTAGCCTCCTCTAACACCTCCTTTTTATACAATCCCATGGTCCACAGATCAAGGGTGGATCTCTAAAGCTGACACAACCTATCTAGACTAAGGGAGGGAAACCCTTTTTGACTCTTGATATCTTCGCTCTCCACGACCACAAAATGTGGAGAATTTACATTTCTTTATACAAACTTCGGGCCTTTTCCCCGAAAACTTTGGTTTTTAATCCCAAAATTGACCCTAGGGGACCCATTCCAAACAGGCCCCCAACACATACATGGTGACTTGCCATCGAGTCACTCTATTGGTTCAGAGATCTTGTTGCGAAGACCTCCCAGTTCGACTTGGACAACTACTACCTCGGTGATGCACTGTTTTTCCACCTACTTCATCTCCTCGACCAACTACTCTGTCACTATTCCTGCACTGTCTGACTTAATCTTCTGCTGAGTCTCCTACAAACTAACCAACTTTCCTTCAATAGTGGCCGTGATCAATTAGGCCTCATCCAACCAAGGCTTGATGTGAGCTTTCAGAATAGCTTCCTTGTGTTGAGATGCATCTACCTGCTCTTTCAACGTGTTGGTCTCTTCTAGCTTTGCTAACCTCTGCGTGATGGCGACATTGCACGCTGTCACTTTGACCTTGTCGTAGCACTGCTGTAGCTCCCGCACTTCTGTTTCCAGCTGTTATATAGTAGGATATTCTTATAAGTAGGTGACTACCTCGAGTGATTACTCGAAGCATGTGGTACAGTCCTTCACTATGCTCTCTATTGTTGCTACAATGTATTTCACGGTGGGCTCGCGCTGCTCTTTGATCTTTGGTGGAGTCGAAGGCTAGGCCTTCAACTGCAACTCTACAATTTTGAGGTTCAGGTCCAACTAAACCTTTTCCAACTCAATTCGTGTGTCGCACACTCTAGTAGCAAGCTCCCGAACCCTCACATCTATCACCTTAGCCTCAGGAACTCCCAGCTCCACGACAGTCCTACACACCTCATTCATGACTGTGGAAATGCACTAGTTCTTGTCTATAATGTCTTTTACAAGGTCAAGGGTGGAGTCTCTCTACATGATTATCTAGGCGTTGTTGACCTTCTGTTCACTGATCACCTGCAACGCACACTGTTCACGGGCCCGAAGTTTCGCGATCACACCGTCCTACAAAAGGTGAAGCGCCTCATTAGAAAGCGGGACCAAGTTGAGTCCAAGTCTCTTAAGGGTGTTAGCTGTGGGTATGTCAGCTTTAGTCTCTAATGTCAGTGCACAATCCAGCAGCACTATTACTCTAGGATCCCTTGTGCACAGCATCCATACAACTTCTGAGGTGCCAGGTGCCAAACTAGTTGACGTCATGTTGGTCTGTATCTGTGATGCTTGGATCTGCAGCTCACCCAGACCCGGCTGTATAACACCCAATGCCTATTGTTATTTCTTCTCAAACTGTTGTAGCAGTTCCGCGGTGGCATCCCACACTGTATCGCCTATGTCATTTAAGTCCCCCTTTATTAGGATGATCGGGTCCAGAGATGTCTTGCTAGCCTTGGACTTCGTCCACATCCCTACTTTCTCCAGGTCTTTGGTGCACTTGATGTGGAATAGAGTCGTCTTCGGATCCGCTCCTCCCTGCTCCGTCTGATCATCTTCTTCCTTGGTCTCTGGGGAAGGCAACTTCTGACTCCGGTCAGAGCTGCGCTCCTCATCGCCTGCCTATCCACCTGACTGTTATGTGGTAGCCACTCTGCCTTGGCCTTGTCATTGGCCTCCTTTCTCCTCTTCATGGCTAGCTGTTCCATATTCAACTTGGCTTCTTCCTTCTTCCGTTGCATGGTGGTCTTGTTAGATCTGACTGTCGAGTCTATGGAATTGTGCCAATCTGTCAGCCAATATTCGAGGACTGCTGATATTGCATCATCTGTAGCCAAGTATGGTAGGTCGTGCCACTTCTTCTCAAGGTCCTTCCATGCTCGTATTGAGACATGGTGCAAGTCAGCCTTAAATTCCACGTACTCCTGCAATTTCTCAAAATTTGTAGGTGTCAGTAGTGGCTTGCAATTGATGGCCATATGGATGCTCATCTCCATCAAGATCTAGAACATCTTGTTGTCCTTTATCCACTGGTGATCCTTCATCATCCACAGCGAAGCGAACATCACTGCCTCTGGTAGGTCCAGCGTGACTAGAGGAAACTGGCTATCCTCAAGTAGCTCCCATGCAACCAGCATTATGGACAACAATAGCCATGCATAGTGGAAAGTCTTATTGTGATATTGTGCCTCATGGAAGTTCACGAGGAACTCACCATAGAGGTAGCACACCTAGTTAAATTGAACTCCCTCTGCACGTTATGCTTCCAAATCTATCACTAGTGTTGGCACTTCATCTGCATGACACTTCTGCATGACCTTCCCTGCCAAGATTTATGTCGCCACTTTGATCGCGGGGCCAAAGATACTCAATATGGCATATCTTCATGGCTTCTTTATGATCTTAAATTTTTCCTTCATTTCCTCAGCAAGTGCATGCTCACCAGCCTTTCCGCTAAACACCATGGTTGGACTTTCTCCTATGTATGGCAACCGCGTGATCCTATGGATCAGCATGTCAGTGATGGGTATTGGCTCCTCCAGCCACAGACACTCATCATACACCAAGCACATCAGCCGATTGATCACTACCATCATGATAGGTGTGTGGTTGTAATGCAACTACCATAACAGGTTTAGTAGGACTACCTCGTCCACACCGTTCAACCACTTCCTTGGCTCCAAAGAAGTCACTCTAGTATTTTTGTCGAAGACATGGTGCATAAGTTGGTCTGCCGCTAAATCAGGGAAGCGCTCCATGTCAGCTAAGTCCCAATACTCCAACTTTAAAAGGGGGCAAACCCCAAGCGCGGTCCCTCAAAGGCAATTTGGTCCGGCAGGAGGGGTGTGTGTAGGGTGCCCTTACTCTCATCAATATCTTTGGGCACCTTCATCTTGCCCCTGCGTGGAGGAATTCATTCAAGCAACTTAGAAATGGTCTGACCCCTCAATTTCAACGTCCTTCATCTCCACTACAATATCCTCATCATCCATGGGGATTTCTTCAGCCTCTTCTTCCGGCTCTAGGTCAATCATTTTGGCCTTTTCTTGCACGGTGGGTTTTCCTGGCTATGGGTGCTTCCTAGGTGATGCACACATCAACAGATGCATTTTCTAGTTGTCCTTCTTCGGTTTTGGACCCTCATGGGTTAGCATAGGCCTAGGCTTGGGTGTCCTGGGGTTTTAGGCACTTCTGCTGGTACTTCCACAGGTGCAAATTTTAAGGCAGCTCCCTCTGCTGCCATAGCTACCTCTCGAATATCTTCCTCGACTGTCACTGCTTCAGTGCTCATAGCTTCTACGGGCATCGACATGATGCTATGCAACAACTCTTGTGTCTCATGTGGCAACGTCTCAAATACTGAACTTGCTATCAAAACTTCAAAGTTCTCACAATTCATGTGCACCTGAGAACTCAACACCTCAATTCTCAAAATGCCAAGTGTTTTTGGTTGGGCAACCCTGTGTAATTTATAGGAATTTTTAAATTCAAATCCAACAGTTACCCACAAAATTGGGTTTTTAATGTGAGATTGGCGACAGATTTTCAAAGATCCGGTCCATAAATTTTGACTTAAATGTTGCCGCGCCCCCCCCCCCCCGTGCCTCCATTTGGCCATTTTTTCATTGTGAAATCATGAATAGTTACTCTAATGGTCACTTTTCAGCTATCCTACATAGGCTTTCCTTTGGTAGTGCAGCTCCCTATGCACTTATGTTGGCTCTGTGACATTTCTTCCGCGTAGTTCCCTAATCGTACAGCCCGCCGACCTGAGCAATGTATTTTATATTCCCACGCTTCCTTTCAACTACGTGGAGCGCTAAGATTGTGCTTCCCTCATATAGTCACCTAGCTAGATCACCAGTGTGTGGCTTCAATCAGCTGCCATTCACCTTCCCTGGGAAGGGTTCTCCATTCAATTTGACCAGCTGAACTGATCCACCATCGGTAATATATTGGATGACATACGGCCCTAACCAGTGCATACTAAATTTCCTTGGAAAGTTATCAAATTTTCTATCATATAACAAGACCAGATCATTTACCTTGAAGGTGTGTAGTTTGATTGAGTCAATCATGCCACACCTTTTCACGCTCCTTTTGAACTTGTTGATGGAATCCAACTAGAAATTGATCCTCCTCAAGCTCCGCTAGCTGCACGAGCCTCTCTTCCAAGGCTCCGCGATCCTCCATTCCTATGAGTGCCACTATGCACAGACTAGGTACAATGTATTCCATTGGCTTCACAACTTCTACACCATACACAAGCCTGAAAGGTGTTTGTCCAGTCAGCTTCTTGCAAGTCATTCTATAGGCCCATAGCACTGCGAGTACGCGCACATCCCAGTCATTTCTCTGAACATTGTAAACCTTTTTCAGCGTGCTCTTTAGTATCTTATTGAATGCTTCCACCATCCCATTAACCTGTGCATGATAAGGGGTACTTTTTTGATGATACACCTAAAATTCCTCTATCAACGTGCTAATTGTCTCATTAAGAAAGTGTGTACCGTGATCACTCATCGAGATATTTGGATAGCGAAATCTTGTCAACACATATTCAAAATAAACTTTGCTACTATCACACCTATACAGTCCTTCACAAGCTGCGCCTCCACCCACCTGGTCAAGTATTCAGTCGCGATGATGATGTACCGCGCACCCATCTTCTTTCTAGGAGGCTGGATTGGACCCACAATGTCAATCGCCCACTTCTCGAATGGTTGTAACATCACCTATGGAATTAGAGGCTTTTCATCCCTCCGCAATGGCCTGCTAGACGTTTGACATGCATCACATGCCCTAGAATATTCTTTCGAATCCTTATGCATGGTTGGCCACCACAACCCAGTGCAAAAAAATTTCTGCATTGTTGCTTTCCCTCCATAATGTCCTCCTGCAGCTCCTCCATGAGCCTCATTGACGATGGTACTTCATTCAAAGTCAGGCACATAACATCACAATATTTTGTCTAACCCCATTTTCCACAAGTGCCCTGCAATGATAGAAAAGTTTGTCACGTGCACTACCAATTCCTTCTTCTGTTGGCTTGTATAACCTTCTAGAGCCGATCCTCTCATCAGGAAGTGGATAATATCTTGAAAGTGACTGTCTGCAACACACACTACAAAGAGTTATGCGTTAGGTAGCCCTTCCTCCATATTAGTAGGCTCCTCTCCAGTTTCGATGCATGACAGATGATCTGGTCCCACATTCAACTGTCTAGGTTTCACAATGACTTCAAAATCATACTCCTAGAACAACAACATCCATCTAAATATCTTCGCCCCCAACACAGGCTTATTGACCAGGTAATTCAACGCAGAATGCTCCATATACATCTTAAAATTTCTACCCAACAAATAGTTCCTGAACTTCTGGAGCGCGTACACCATAGCTAAGCCTTCACACTTTGTCGTGGAATAATTTTTCTCTACTTTAGATAAATTCCTACTTGCGAACATTATAGGATGATATAGTTCTCCCTCACCAGCCTGTGTCAGTACAGCTCCTAGATCAATACACAATGCATCCATGTGCACATGAAATTCCTTCGTCCAGTCTAGGAAAACTAGGATCGATGTGGTGACCATTTTCTGTTTCAGCACATCCAAGCTCTTCTAACATTCATCATTCTAGCATAATGTAGCATCCTTTTTCAATAATTTCTCCATATCCACGATGATCTGGGCATAGCTATTGATGAACTTCCTATAGTATCTGGTATCCCTAGAGTTGCACGTAGCTGTTTCACATTCCTCGGTGCCTCCAAGTTGATTATCACTGTGATCTTCGCGGGGTATACCATTAATCCTTATCTGCATACCACATGATCTAGAAAGATCCCAAAAGGGACACAAAATAGACACCTCTTAAGATTGAGCATGATCTGGTATCTCCTACATGTATCTAGCATCAAGCACAGACTTGCCACATGGTGCTTGACAAATCCAAACACTGTCCAATTGTCAAAGTATATCTCCAGAAATTTATGAATGAAGTATTTGAATGTCGCAATGACTACGCGCAAAAAGATCGATGTCTCATTCTTTAGCCCAAAAGGCATTACAGTGTATTAAAAACATCCCCATTCAGTCGTGAATGTCATCTTGCTTCTATCCTCAGGCATGATTTTGATCTGATGGTACCTAGAGAACCCACCAGTGAAAGAGTATGCTTCTTGGCCACCTACATTATCCAGGACCTTGTCAGTGAATGGGGTTAGGAAAGGATCATGCACACAAGTGTCATTCAATTTCCTGATATCTACACATATCCTTATTTATTCCTCTTGTTTCTTTTCCTAAACCACTATTGGGCTTACCCAATCATATTCTTCCACTGGTTCAATAATACCTTCCGTGAGCATCTTATCTAACTCAGCGCAGACCATTTCCTTATACCTTGGATTAAAGTGGTAAGGTATTTGTTTCACAGGTTTCATGTCCGGATTTAGGGTGATCTTCATGACGTCAAGGTCTCCTATTATTCCCTTCAAATCAAAAAACTTAGTGGGGAACAAATCCTGATATTCAGGGAGGAGATCAGTGACCTTATCTACTATCGCATTGTCCCAATAGTCCCCAATCTTTGCAAATTTCATCTCGACCTTTGTGCCAGTGTTGACATGTCTAGTTTTTAGTGGCATGGTTATGTCTGGATTCTCTATCTGTGGTCCTTCAACCTCACGGTGACCCTCGGTTTCTAGAATATTAATCTTTCTGGGATCCTCGTCTTCTTCTTCAGCAGTCATGTTATAGCATTCTAGTGCGTGGCTCAGCTGAGTAGTCCAATCATGTTGAATCAAGTCCAAAGGATCCTGCGGTATCCTAAAGATCGATGCTTTAACCTCTTGTAGCATCGCGTCAATACAGTTAAACCCATCCTCAAAGCTGAACGTCATTATAAACCCCTAGTGCAAGATGCCCCATTCTTCAATGCCATGGCGGAGCTCTGTTTCCAAGTACCAATTCATTGGTATGACATCCAGGGTATGACAAAACAGATGCACCCATTTAGGTTGGGGCTCCACTCCATAAGCCTTAGTCCATTTGGCCAAGTGATCGCATGGATCATCCCTTCCATCATACTTGTCTACCATCCATACATTCGACTATCCAAAATGTATTCTCATCATCCTCCTATTCACGCCAATCACCAAAATTATCCTTGTGCGTACCCCACCATCTTGTGGGCATAGTGCACAGTGCCCAATCCAAGGCCTGGAACCGATGCTTCTCTGGCACTTCTCTTTCAAATGCATCCAAAAATATATTCATATCAGTTAACCCATCATAAGAAGGCAAATTCCTTACTTCTGATGAAACGCAGCACAATGACTTGGTCATCATATTACAACACAATGTAGATACTTCATGCAGTTGGTTCTTCCAGTGCTTTAGTTCTTCATCTGAATCTGATGTGCAGGAGCTCTCGTAGTGCCATGCAATACATCCATATGCTATTAGATTTACCTAATCCTAGTCTTGTGTCATTATCTTGTAAATCTGGTCCAACTCATGATCACTTTCATAATTGTGGACCAGTTCTATATAGCGTGGTCCTTCTACAGTATCTAATGGCACCATTACGTGGAGCGATTTCTTTTCAAATATCATCTTTTTCTTCTTCAGGTTGATTATGCCATTCATTTCAGTGGCCCAATCGATCCCAAGGAGCACAGGGTAGGGGTTGCTATCATCCACAATCTCTATTACTTCAAAATTTTCCAGTGCACTCATGCCTTCAATGTCAACTATTACCCCTTGCAGCCTCCCCATTGGGATGATTTTCTGTTGATTTGGCATCCTTAACTGAATCGGAGACCAATGAAGTGCAGGTCTCCCCATTCTTTCCCATGTTTGTTTTGGAAAAACATTTGCGTCAAACCCCAAATCCGAGATAACTTAGTCCATTTCATATTCCCCTATCTGCACAGTGAGTCTCGTCTCATGTCCCATCCTCGCCTTATGCTTACCAAGCTTTCTGCCTATGCGAGGCTTTCTAGTAGCGTCGTCCTTGCCAACGCACTGATTGATCAGTTCCTGCAGTCCCTTCATAGGCTTACTATCATGGAGTAGTTTCATGCAGGTCTCTAAGAACGTGGTAATCATGGATGTGTCCATTTCTTCAACTAGTTTCTCCTAACTTCCTAAGGTAGAAGCCTTAGCGAAGCTTTTCTTTTCTTCCATGAATGTTTCTTTTGCACACTCTAGATCAAACTCAATCTCCTTTTCTAGTGCTTTGCGGACCCATTCACCTTCTGTGGGTTGCTTCCCTTTATCCTCGCCTGTTGTTGTTCCACTCCGTATCATAATTTTTATCTTAGGTTCTTCCTCGTGAGGCTCAGCCCCAATCATCTAGAGGTTCTATGTCAGCTACAGAGGTTGCGCCCCATTTTCGTGAATCGTAGCAAATAATATAGGGTAATCCTCAGTCACATGGTCAAACTGAGTACAGTAGTGGCATGAAAGTCACATCGGATTCAGATAGTCTCTCACTTAGTGTCATGGTCCTCCAAAATTGTAACAAATCAGCTGCCCTCGGCCTCTACCAGGCCCCCCTCCACCTCGGCCTCGGTCACACCACTGATACTCACCTCGCACTCCCCTAGCGCCTTGGTCCAGAGGCCGTGTTTCTTCCTGCATCCTGTATGCAGGTGTCATGTCCATCATTAATTTGTAACTATGGAAATTACACTCGTCATGACCTACTGATTTACAGAAATTGTAGAAGAGCTCTTGTGGTGTCTGTACAAATTTCTATAGCAAATGGCAATTTTTGGTCACATGTTTCCCAGCTACTATTGAGATATGGAAAAGGTATGAATTTTCCATTTATTTCCTTATCTTTTCCTTTTCTCATAACTCCTTTTATTCCTAAAATGATAATATATCAAAGAATTATAGCGAAAACTAGGGAGTTATTGAAAATTACCTTTTTGAAGGAAAGGACAAAATAGAGTAACTAATGTTCCTTCACCAAGAAGCCATATTCGGACAAACAGATGAAGATCAAAGCACATAGTTAAGGATAAGGATGGAAAATCGTAGCATCAGTGCAAGAAGACAAAGGGATTAATTGGAGTTAGAAGATGGAGCGTATCCCTCAGGATCTCTTGATCCTAAGGGATCATTATTTTATAGTATATTTATTATTCCTTGTTTTATCCGCCTGTCCAGTATAAAAGGGATAGCACTTGTAAAGATTATGGGTTACCAATCATCGTTATTTAGAACTCACTATTGTATTCCTACTTTGATTATCGACTCTTGTTGATTAAAACAAAGTACGATTTCTTGGAACATTTTCATATGATTAATACATATGTCGGTTGTTGTTTCGTTTGTTTATACTGAAGTAGTCCAGTGGTGCTTCACTAGCGGCTAAGGGCTCGGTCCTAGTGGATCCACTTGCTATCTGTACCATTACATTCAATCATGGTCATGTGATGGTTTGGTTTAGTTTTCATTCATTTAAATCGCATTACTTTACTATTCTTCATTTCTAGAGTTTATGAATTGTTTTACTGTAACTAAATTGTGTTGTCGTTCCTTTTCATCATAGTAAGATTATTATCTTGAAAAACTATATTGTTATGCAGTTCATGTCAATTATAAAGCTTTGTTGTTAATTCCAGTAACCTGACTTTGCTTTTCATTGCAGATTGTTGTTCGTCTCTCTTAAATAAGATTGTTGTTTATTTCTGTTGAATGATATTGTTGTTTGTTTCTACTAGATAACATTGTTGTTCATTTCTTTTCTGCAAGTATTTGGTTTTGCCTTTTAGCATCATTACAATTAGCACATTTATTCCATTAGCAGCATTGTTGATTTGATTCCTTTTCATTTCTCATTAATCGCTTTAGTGTGGAGTGTGAGATCAACAACTATAAATAACATTGGCTACTATTGTCAGAGTTCTCAAATTGTGGATCTTGTTTATGTTTGATTTCATTTTCATCGGTTGACAAAGGAAAGAGTTATTGCTAATGCATCCTTGACTAATAGTTGTTGTTAATTTCTTGAATGAATGATTTAGTTTCAGAGCATTGAATTTCTTCTAACTACAAATAGGTTGTATTTCAAGCATCCATTTACTCTTGTGTTTGAAGCACTATACTACAAATTGGAAAACATTACTCTTGGATTAAATTTCCGCCTCAGACTGAGTACACTCTTGAAATATAAAATCATTCCTAGATTGATAATTAATGTAGGATAAATAAGAGTTGAAAAGAGACCTTTTATACCTCAACATTTTGGCGTCGTTGCTGGAGAGAGTGTAGCCATTTTTTCTTTTAGAGAGTAGTGTGCATCTGATAAGTGCCTGCTAGGAAAGAATTGGGTATTAAAAATGGAAGGTAAGAACCTATGTACGGAGCATGTAACAGCCCTGCTCCCCTGCCTACTTTCCAGCAGATCTGTTAATTTTTTTTTTGGGTGGAAGTAAACATTTGAAGTTGTGTGTATGACTATGAAGAAAAAACTTGAAAATACTCCTAAACCATTATCCAAACCTGGTAAAGCTAAGGGACTAGTGACCCTTGGTCGATAAACCTTCATAGATGAAATCATTAAGCAAGTCGAACCTCAGCCATCAGTGGGCCCTACAAAAGCTACTTATAGACAACCTACTGGCTCCCTTCAGGCCACAGTTTCACCATCTGTAGCCTTTACTGAGGTGCACAGCAAAACAGAAGCGATTGAGCAAGATTTTCAAGAAATTGAGAATTCTCTCCCAATTTCTTTTCAGGAAGGGAACTCTAGCAATCTCCACGAAGGAGGAGGAGAAACAGGGGAAATAGAAGAGCCAAAATCCCCTCTCGAAATAGTTCTAACACTCAGCAGCCCAAATAAGGGGAGTGTTGTTAGGATCATCCAAAACAAAGCAGAATAACCTGAAGAGCCAAAATCCCTCCAGATAATAGTTCAGCAAGGACCACTCATTATCCTAGACCAAGGAAGTGTTGTCAAGGCCATTCCTACTCCTTCTAGTTAGCCTAGGAATAATTCCTTAGAAATCCCAGAAGGATATTGGCACATATTTGATCAAATGGCCCAAAACCAGCACCCACCTCAAACCTCCACACTGCAATATCCCATTGTGGACACTACAGTTAATGCACCTATGAAGGCCATTCCTCTCCAGCATATTCCTACATTCCATGGCCTAACATCGAAAGATCCAGATGAATTTCTATTTGAATTCGATGTATTATGCCGGGGGTATGACTATACCACCAATCCCCAAAAACTAAAACTATTTCCCTCCACATTAAAAGGAGTAGCTTTATGATGGTTTATGGGGTTAGGTGGGGGTGTTATAAATGACTGGGATCAGATGAAAGGTGCTTTTCTAAAGAAATATCAAGATTATTGTAGGTCCATAGAACTAAAGGATGAAATATTTCAAATGACAGCAAGACCTAATGAAACTCTAGAGGAATATGTAGAACGCTTTCAATACAATCTTCAAAGATCTTATTATGCATCTTTACCCTTGCCTAACAATGTGTTAAAAACTACATTAATTAAAGGGATGAAAGAACAATTGGTTGAAACATTAAACATTATGGGCAAAGGTGACATATATCAGGAAAATTTTGCTGACATCATTGACTTATGTATCAAGAGTTCGAGAGGCAGCACAAGACTAAAGCCAGCAGAATGTGACATGATCACAAGGGATAGTAAGGTCTCCAGTGGAGGTATAACCCGCATAGAAATAAGAAATATACTAGAATATTTCAAAATTGATATTCTTGGGACTCTGTCAACGCAGTTCAACATCATGTAAGCTAAACAAAAGCAAGCAGAAGCAGAGCAAAATTTGGCAATATTCTTCCCCAGATGCAAAAAGAAACATAGCCACAAAGAGTGCCTGCTGGATACAGCTTAAGTCTATGCCATCTATATGAAAGATCACTCCACAGAATGCTGCCCCTCACTCCCGGGATTGAAAACAATTTACAAGGAAGCAGAGAAGAAATAGAACCGCTTACCTACTTCATCAGCACCGCCAATGGCAGCCTCGACAAACAGGTATACCCGTTGATCCATCATCTTCTTTTCAGCTTCCTCAATATAATGCTTAACAATATAATGGAATGTGGTAGAATCAACCACCTTTCCCTAGCTGGTCACAACAACCGTTTCCCATATCATCATGGCCAAATCAAACAAATCAAACCAACTGGCCGGACTTTCCTTACTGTCCACCATTTTGGCAAAACAATGCATATCCAACACAATGGTCACCCTCCACCTCATAGAGTCAAACCTGGCAATCGAACTGGCAAAGACCGATAAATCAGCCAGCTAGAATGATTCGTCTCCCTCAACCTCCACTGCTAGCACCTTATACATTACAACAAAAGCCTCAGACTAGCTTAAGATCACAACTCCCAGCCCAACCAAACCCGAACCCCAACAATAGACCAATTCAATCTGTTCAAAGAATCGAAGGACCGGAGCTAGAAACCAAATTAAGGGAGCACAACGACATTCAATTAAGATCTGGGAGCATAATAGAAATAGAGGGAGACAAAAATGATCAAGTTGAAAACTCGTTACCTTTAGAACAAACACTACAAGAAGAGAATTTGGTTAGACAACAAACTCATCAACAAGAAAGCCCCTCTTCTCCTCCATTCCCAGAATGATTAATCATACCGTGTCCAATAGAACATCCTAATTTTGACCTTCTGGGAGAACTAAAAAATTTGTGTATAAAACTTCCACAAATCCAGCTATCTAAGATATCCCAATTTACGCAAAAACCATCAAAGAATTATGTATAAAAAAAGCCAAAGAGGATAATAACAACTAACCCAACTGTCCAAGTAGTTGGCACCCTATCTGACTTATCATCAAGAAGAGAAGCACCTGTAAAATATGAGGACCTAGGGAATCCTATAGTTATGGTGCAAATGAATGGATGCTTCTTTCCAAATGCCTTGGTTGATTTAGGAGCTGCAATCAAAATTCTAACAACCACCACTTGTCAAAATCTCGGTATTACATCATTACACCCAACCATAACCTTACTGGAGTTGGTTGACTGATCGTTAGTCAGACCAGAAGGTACACAACATGATGTAATAGTATCTATAGACTCTTGGGAATACCCTACAGACTTTCTGATTATTAATCCCAAAAACTGACTAGATGGACACCCTTTAATTTTAGGTAGACCCTGGCTGGAAACTGTTGACGCTTACATTCGTTGTCGACAAGGCAGCATGACTATAGCAAGAGGGAGTAATGTCAATAATTTAGCCTTATACTCTCCAACCCAACCAAGCCTCACAATAATTAAAACAAAGAAACAACCTGTATCATACCTGACAGAAAACATTAGATCACCATTAACCATTGAAAATGCCCTCGAATTTAAAGACCAAACAGAGGATGACATTATTAACAGCTTCATAAACCAACCAAAAAATAGATCCCATTTACAATGTCACATGATTGAGGCAGCATTTGATAATGATGTAGAAGAAGATCCCATGAAAGACACTCATGATGAATCAATACCCACCACCTCTATTTACAATAGTAAAACCATAAAAATTGAACCAGGAAAAACTTTGAACATTAACAAAAATCTGACTGCTGAACAAGAAGAAAAGCTAGTCCAACTACTGAGAAAATATAAGGAAGCTTTTGTATGGGATTACCCAGACATCAAAGGAATTGATCTCCAATTGTGTATGCACCACATTTATACAAAAAAGGATGCTAGACCCATTCGCCAACCCCAACGGAGATTAAACCCTCATCTTAAAGATATTGTGAAAGCTGAATTACAAAAACTTTTGGATGTAAACTTGATTTACCCAATATCTGATAGCAAGTGGGTCCCTCCACTAGTAGTGGTGCCAAAGAAAAATGGGAAGTGGCTCATATGTGTAGACTACAGAGAATTGAAGAAAGCAACCCAGAAATACCACTTTCCCCTTCCATTCATTGATCAAGTATTAGACACATTAGTAGGAAATAAATTCTTTTCTTTCCTATATGGCTTCAGTGGATACAATCAAATTCAGATTGCCCCAGAAGATCAGGATAAAACCACTTTTACCTGTCCTTGGGGAACATTTTCTTACAAAGTCTTACCCTTCGGGTTATGCAATGCTGCTGCCACGTTTCAGAGGGTCATCCTCAGCACTTTTTTAGGTCATTATATCTTAGCAGCTGGAATACAGGTAGATCTAGCTAAAATTCAGATAATTTTGTTAATACCTGCTCCTACCACACAAACAGAGGTATGCAGTTTTTTGGGATTTTCTGGTTATTATAGAAGATTTATAAAGCATTTTTCTCAAATTGTCGCACCATTATATGCACTAATAGGGAATGTTGATTTCTTTTGGACAGACAAGTGTGACCATGCTTTTGAGGATCTAAAGAAGCTCGTATCGACAGACCCAGTGTTTAGGGGCCCAAATTGGGATTTGCCATTTCAAATTTCATCTGATGCTTCAAACACAACAATTGAAGCAGTTCTTGGGCAGGAAGAAGATAAAAATACATATGCAATTTATTATATTAGCAAGAATCTATCTCCTGCTAAATTAAGCTATACTGTGACTAAAAAGAATTTTTAGTTGTAATACATGCTGTAAATAAGTTTAGACATTATATAACTGGGTATCCTGTAGTTTTATATATAGATCACTCTGCCATAAAATATTTAGCAAATAAACCGGTTACAAATGGAAGAGTAACAAGATGGTTGATTCTCTTGCAGGAATTTGACATCACAATTAAGGATCGACCTGGAAAAGAGAATCCTGTAGCTGATTTTCTCTCACAAATTCCAAAGCCAGTGGACACAGTAGCAATCGAAGATCAATTTCCAAATGAACATTTGTTTGTTGTTACTGTTAGAACACCATGGTATGCTAACATTGCAAATTACTTAGCAGTAGACAAATTACCTAAGCATTTAATGCCTAATGAACGAAAGCAGATAGGGCATCGTAGTACCCAATTCTCTTGGATTAGGGGCTACTTATTTCATAAAGGGGCAGATATGCACATCAGAAGATGCGTATGAGAAGATGAAATATTTGAAATTCTAAGAGCATGCCACGATGGGCCATGTGGCGGACATTTCGCAGGCCGCAGGACCGGTCACAAGGTTCTACAAGCAGGCTATTACTAGCCTACTATTTTTAAAGATGCTAAAAAGTTTGTTCAAGCCTGTGATAGTTGCCAAAGGTAAGGACACCCTGGACAATCCGATGAAATGCCTCTGAACCCACAGTTAGTAATTGAGCCATTTGAGTGATGGGCGCTCGATTTTATTGGTCCTATTAACCCATCATCAAATCAGAAAACATACATACTAGTTGCAACAGAGTATGTTACCAAATGGGTTGAAACAGAGGCACTGCGAGGAGCTATAGAGGATTCTGTAATACATTTTCTTTTTCAATTATTTGTGCGATATGGCCTCCCGAGGGAGATAATTATAGATGGGGGATCACAATTCGTAGGTAATAAAATCACTGCAACATTAAAAAATTACCACATTTGGCACAAAATGAGAACCCCATACCACCCACAGGAAAATGGTCAAGTAGAAAGCACTAATAAGGTAATTGAGGCAATACTGACAAAAACAGTTGCATCACACAGACATGACTGGGCTTCAAGATTGCCGGAAGCCTTGTGGGCATACCGAACAACGTGGAGAAACACCACCGGGTATTCACCATATCAATTAGTATTTGGAAAATACCAATAGGTTTCATATTTCATGATTGGCAAATTCAAATGCCAAATATGCTCTGCTTTGCTGGTACAAAGATCCCATATTTTCAAGGAAAAGCAAGGTGTGTACATGCCTTCATGTCTTTTAAAGTTGTGATGGATGGTCCAACAGTCTAATCTGGATCATGCCATGTTTCAATTTTTTGTTGTAGAATAGAGAAAGAAATCTGTCCAAACTGTTCAATCTTGGCAGATCAGTGATTAGGCAGAGAAGCTAAGGTTCCCAACTTCTTAATCTGGGGCCTTGGAAGAAATAAGGGTAGTGCTAGATAGGAAATCAAAGGAAAAAGCCAATGGAAAAGAAAAGGCACTTAAAGGGTCTGCAAGTCCAAGTGCACCCTTCAAGAAGAAACAAAAAATGCTAGGCAAATAGTTGGGTAGGTAGATGGGGTTGCAGAAGTGGTGTCCCTTTCAGACTGCATCATGCTGGTAAATACAAGGAGAACAAAATCATGAAGCATGACTAACTTCCCTTTTTCCTAATTCATCACTCATTACTAACATCCCTTCACCAGGTGTGTAAGAGAGAGATCCAAGGTTTTATATTGGTCCTTATTGCCTTTAAAAGCCACATTTCTTGTGCAAAGTTCTTTTCATTTTGATCTACTCTTTAAACTAAGTTGCTTTCAAGAAAACTTAGTAATATCACTCCTCATTCACCCTCTCCCTCCATATTAACCTCTAACTTTTATTATCTAACTCCCTATGCTACCCTTTCCCTACTATTATAACACCAAGGTGTATAAATCCTAAGCATTCTATAAATATCCCCTCCTTGCCATTATAGCCATATGATTCAATACTAGGGAATTGAATTAACACCTGGTTAGCTCAAGAACCCAAGCCTTACCTTTTTGTCTCCATCAGAACTCATTCTACCTAGACAACCCTTCATTTTGCCCTAAAAACCTTGGAAAAACCCTTTTTCCACCCTTTAACCCACTCAAAATGACAAAAGCACCTTGAAAACCCACTTTCTAGCTTTATCCTAAGTCTAAGGCCTTTATGAGCTTTATATGCGAAAAAACCCATTTATCCAAAGTTCTGAGGCATATGCAACTTTGCAAATGAAATTACACCAAAAACCCATTTTTTCTAAAGTTTTGGGGTTTTATCGACCATTGTACAAATACATTGCAAACCATTGAAAATTCGTTAAAATTCCTAAGGGTCCCACCAGGCACGAATACCATGGAAAATGTTATTTTAATCCCCGCCCGATGTCATATCACCCGTGCAAGTTAATGGTCCGTCGACCGTCCAATCAACCTCTTTCCATCCGACGCTAGACGCTGATATCGGACTAGCCCTGACGTCTAGACGATATCGTCCGATATCTGTCAGATGCTGACGTCAGGCCGGGTCCACGCGTTGCCCCCAAATCGCATCGAAGCAACCTCTGACAGATTCCTATCCATAGCATAGGTTGCCCGATATTGCGCCACCTGTCTGCCAACGTCAGCGTTGCCTAACTTCCTGCGTCATCGCCACAACCGCACGCCCCGTCCACCATTGCTCCACCTATCTGCCACCTCACAACCCCCGTGGACCAGTCATAGGCTGTCACGTCACCTGATGACGTCATCCTGACGTCATCCGACCCTGACCCACCTGGTGACGTCATCCAAAAAAGGCGTGAATGACCCAAAAAAGCCATATTTTGTCAATTTTCGCGTTCTTTTCGCACTTTTGGAAAAAACTATTGTTTCTCTCTCTGCATGCGTTTTTACGACCATTTGCACCAACTTGCTCAGAATCAACCAGGAGACCTCTGCGCGCCTACCCACCTGCATTGGTGACCTGGCCCATCGATTTACCAGGTATTTCTCCATACAAGTCTTCTCCAAACCTGGTTTTTCTCTGTAATAACAAAAAACTCATTTAGAGCACTAAAAACGCATGATTCACTAGAAAATTACCTGCCCCCAGCTCCCACTTCAAAAGTTAACAGTCGAAATTCATTAGCCGAGCCTATTTGGACTAAAATTTCAGAGAAAAACCTGCATTTTCGTTCGCACAGTCATGAACTGAAACCCAGAACCTACATTCAATTGCTGAGGAAGGTCTGTTAAAGACTAAAATTTTCCTTCTCAAGGGACTGAAACAGTATTTCAATTGCTGCAGACTTGCCCTATTACCCTTCATTTCTCAATTTACCTCTTTACTCAGGCACTACTCTTCCAGTCTAAGAAACAGCAGGCCATTTGCAAAACATAATCTAAGTAACCATGGAGACTCCAGTTGCACCGGTTGCCCTCAATGTTGCTCCCTTAAATGCCCCTCAGAGAGAGCTGGAGTGGCAGGATTTCGCAGACTTGGACTACCAAATCTCAGAAGACTCCTCATCACGCAGCAAGTTCCACCTCCACCTGCTCAATGAGCTTAAGGCCAAACATGTGGAAGGGACAGACATATTAGGCATTTGGGATTCTTTCCTCCCAATTTTCAGGCTCCCTCAGGTCAACCAATTCCCTGACCTAATTCATCTCTGTGCTGTCTGCTATGACCCCATTCAAAGAGCTGTGCTTGACCCTTCAGGCTCAGTTGTATTCTACATGACCTCTGAGGCCATTAGAGAGGTGCTACAGTTCAAAACTCAGAAGAAATTGGTCCCCTTGTCTCTATTAGATTTAATAAACCAAGGAGCTAGGATGCTGACAGATGCACAAGTCACAAAGCTCAACCAATTGTTTATTAAAAACTCTGACACTGTGCTGTACCCTCCTATTTTTGATGGCTACCTCAATCAACTGGGTGTAGATCTAGCAGACATGATCAGTTCCATCTTGGGGTACAAATCAGTTGAATTCATTGATGAAACTGTAATGGTGATGATGACTATGTTTTCCCTTGGCAAAGCTCCAATCTATTATGATTATGCCACATACATATCAGATAATATGCATGAGCAGTTTTTGAACCTGTCAAGAGAGAAGGTATTCAGATACACCTCCTACATCTACCACCTCATTTTATATTATCAACATGAGAAGTTCTCCTTCATTGTTAAGAGAACAGAAGCTTAAGGCAATCCAAGGTCAGTAGTATACTAGACTTCAGTATTTCATTGTAGAGCCTACTCTCCGTACACCTACTATGAATTTATAGACCTATTCATTCACCCAGCCATGTATTTATTCTTAAGCTCGCCTCCTCCAAGACTGACTGATGAGATGCAGAGAATCCTGCAGTTATCCAAAGTGTACAGCACTGGGGATTGGTAATTTTACCAAAACTACACCGTAATCAGAATATATGGGTTTGAGTTACCCCCATACAGATTGCCCAAATATGTGCCCATGAGACTATTTGCCCTTGAATACTTCAGGTAATTTGGGAATGTTGATATGGTACACTTTGCAGGCACGGGCAAGAAGGCACAGCTAAAGGTGAAAAATCAATTGGGCCACCTTGTTTTGAACAAAAGGGAAGGCTGGAAAGAAGCTGATAGAAAGCAAGAATGCCTTGGCCTGAAGACCAACTTCCTCTGGAAGCTCTATGACCCCAATCACTCCATATCATTCAGAAGGCTCAAATACAAGCTCTCTAGTTATGACCATGTGAGTTTTCCCCACATTGAAAAATTTGCCAATCAACCAAAATGGAAGAGGGGCACACTGGAGGAACCGGTCACACAAGAAGAACTGAATGAGAGAACTAGAAGACATCTTCTGAAATTAGCTGACTTGGAATCTCCTCCACAGGTGTTCGCTCTACCAAAGCCTCAAGCAGGAGCAGCTGCCTCATCATCTACAGCACATCAAAAGGCAGTCCAAACCACAAGCCAAGCTCAGAGTAAAGGCAAGGAGAAGGACATGGAAGACCAACAGGTTCAGCCACCCCAATAGGTACAGCAGCAAAAGGAGCAACAGGTACAGGGGGAACAGACAGCAGAGGCCCCAATGGCCACACAGCAGCAGCCAACACAAATGGCACCCCCCAGGCAAGATTCAAGGATTGATTCTTCTGTCCTCCAAACCCCTCAAAGGGAGGACGTGAACAGAAAAAGAGACAGAGAGACTCCCCTCACTGCATCACCAACTCAAGGGGAGAAGAGGCAAAGGCTAAATCCTTTCTCTGAAGAGGAAATGCCAATGGGGCAGACTTCAGGCACAGGCCTGCCCAGCATGGAGGCCTCAGCCAGCTCCTTCCAACAAGAGCAAGACAGGGTAGCAGTAGGAGAAGTTAGCTCCTCAGGACAAAGGAGTGAAGGTGAGAAAAGCATTAAGCAGCAATTTAAGGACATCAAAAGCATAAATGAACCGTTAAAGCTGCAACTATATAATCACCTATTGAAAATGGCCCCCACGAACCAGCAAAGGCTCATGTCTGCATATGATGCACATGAAGGAAAAATGATCATGAGCCATTTTACACCAACAGTGCAGCAACCACAGTCAGCTGTAGATTATATAAGGACCAACCTGGAGGTCTTGTCCAAAGACATCCACCCAATGGATCAAATAGAATTGCACAAACAAACAGGTGAGATGGTCTATGCCACATTGGCAGATAAAACCCTGGTGAACTATAGGCTACAAAATAGCCTGAATAACACAACTGCACAACTTGAGCTGGAAAGGGCTTCCTCTCAAGCTAAAAACAATAGGATCAAAGCTCTGGAGGAAATCATAATAGAGCTTGGACATGATCCTAAAGATGTCAAGGCAGTGCAAGAAATTCTGAAGCTGAGGGATGCTGATATGGCAGCATTAAGAAAGATGTTAAAAATCCCAGCAACTCTTCATCCTCAAACAGAAGAGATTTCCCATCTCAGGCAAGATAAGGATGTGGCTGCTATGCTGATGACATTATACAAAGAGCTCATCCACACCCAAGAAAAGCTGCAGGAATCAGAGGCTACCCTGCAAGAAGCATTACAGCAAAAGGAGGTAGGGAAAACCTCACAACCTCCTCCAGAAACAATAAATCTTGAGGAAATCCCTCAAACCCCTACCCCTCCCAGCCAGCAGGTACAACAAGCAGCACCATCCACCTCAGCACCAACAACAGAGCAGGCTAAAAGCCTTGACATGCAAAAGCTGAGAAATGAAATTCAAGTCTTGGAGTCTCAGATGTCAGAGCTAAATCAAGCCAAGGACAGTCTGGCAAAAATAAATGAGAAATATGACAAGTCCAAGCAGAATGTGGCTGAAAGAGTGAGGGAGGTAAAGGCTCTTAAGAAAAGAATAACTGTGCTAGAAAAAGAGCTCACACTGGACAAGGTCACATCTGAGCTCAAGAGGGTCCTGTGGGGCAATATTGGCCAGTCTATCACAGATCAGTGGGAGTATATTGAGGCCATCCATGAGCAAATAACACTCATTGGGAAAGCACACAGAGAGATCCAACGGGCAAGGGCATCTCTAAGAAGTATGCCTGCGATTGCCACTAGAATGATAAATGTGCTGAATTACAGGACAAGCTCCCAGCTCATCAAAATGGGAATTGGAAACAGGACAGAGACCATTTCACTGATCAAAAGGGTCCTGACATTAAGAAACCTGATTCAGACCCTGGAAAGAAGAACCCAGGATATGCAAGCAGATATCAACAAGTTCCAGAACAGGTTTATGGCATTGCAGAACAGGGGTCTCTCTAGCTTGCTTGAGCCATCAGGAAAGTTGCTCTCACATGAAATGTATGCCAAGAGAGTAAACACTTTTGCTGGGAATCAAATTGCAGAGACAGCTAGTACATCAGCAGAAGCAGGACCAGTTACAGGACAGACCCTCTTCAACAGGGTAGAAAGTTTATTTTTTATTATGAATGAAATCACACACTTGTTTGATGAGCCTCCCCATTTTTACAAGTACACAGAGGCAGATGAGACCATGGGGTCAACTTTGAGGCATCAATTGCCTACACCGGATGTGTGGGAAAATTTGATACAATTGCTGTTAAATCAAAGTCAGTAATTATGTTATTATTTTTGAAAATGTTCAAACTTTTCATACACAGGAATATAAAGACACATCAGCAGGTATGCAGAAAAGAGGCTGGGCCAACTCAGCACTAGTATTCGGCCACCACAGCAACACTAGCAGTCACAGGTCATAGGACCGAGAAGCTACAGGAGGATAGAGTTGCACAGACACGTCATTCAGCAGTTATAACAAAGAGCTCAACCGACTCCGTGAGCTCCATAGGTCAAAGTGTTCTCACAGGAGTTAAGAGCCTTTAATGTTTCTTTAAAGATTGTAATAACTTTCTATCTGTAATTTCTGTACGAGTTAATGAAGATATTTTCCCTCTCAGATGACTCAATGCCTGAGATATTTTGTATAAGACTTCTATATATTCCCCCTCGCATTAGTTAGCAGGGGTTGGACATTGGATGTAAGAAATCTTTCATATCTATTCTGCTCCTCTTCTACTGTAATTCTCAGAGAAATAATACAAAGGATGATGGAATTTCCAAAGCTCTATGTTATTTGATCTTGTCTAGTGCTTAGCTGAAAGTTGCAGGATTCCTGCATATCTCATGACTCAATAATTTTCTCTTGTAACTCTTTTGTTATGTGTTTTTTATCTTTCACATATCTTTCATGTTTTCCATGTTTAACAGTTAATAGCAAGGAAAAAGAATAGTTCCAGGACTTAATCACAGATTACCCTGAACTCAATCTAAGCTATTGTGAATGTCTTTTCTTCAGTTATAGTAATGAAAGCGTAATTCTTAAATGCTACCATTTCACACTATATCATCACAGTGATTTATTATTTCAGGAATTCAAGTTTGCTCCTGAGGAATACATCCCTTTCTCACATCCCAGCTTAGTGAAAAATTCTTAACTGCTTTTCACTGGTTCTTTACACTCCATAATCACAATTTAAAGTTTGTTTCATGAAGTATCTAAATGGCCCTGTAACTCCAGCTGCATCAAACTCAAGATTTCAAATAACCAACAACCACAGACTCCATTGCCCAATGGATTAATTTTACCTGCAGAACTACAACTTTAAAGTTTCAGAAAGACATCCTCCCAACCAAACATA
>APFE030727164.1:36517-72944 GCA_000404065.3 Pinus taeda | reverse complement strand
CTGTTGCTATTCACTACCTTGGTTAGGATGTTCTCCAGTGATCTGTTGGTCACCTCCACTTGCCCATTAGCCTTTGGATGATAAGGAGTGGAGGTCCTATGCTTGATTTTGTGATGCTTGAGCAGTTCTTCAATCATGCTAGAGGTAAACTGGTTGCCTTGGTCTATGACTAGCTCTCTAGGGTCACCCAAATTTGTAGAATATATTCTCCCTTAGGAACTTAGCCACCTTTTCTTCTGTTTTTTCCTTAATTTCCTTGGTTTCGGCCCACTTAGTCAAGTAATCAGTGCACACAATAATGTGTTGTTTTTGCTTTGAAGGAGGATTGATAGGCCCAATGAAGTCCATGCCCCACTTATCAAATGGCTCGAAAGTCACTTGAGGTTGTAGGGGCATTTCATCTCTTGGAGTAGGCTTTCCCATCATCTAGCACTAATCACACTGACTAATGTACTTCCTCACGTCCTGATGAAGAGTAAGCCAATAATAGCCTGCTTGCAACACTTTGAATGTTGTTCTCTTTGCTACAAAGTGACCTCCAGAAGGCGCATCATGACAAGTCAGAAGGATGTCAAAGACTTCCTCTTCCTTTACACATCTCCTCAAGATTTGATCTGGGCCAAGTTTGAACAGATTGCCCCCAATCCAGGTGAAGGGGGAACTTTTCTTGAGTATCTTGCTCTTTTCTCTGCAGGGCAGGTTTGGTGGGAACTATGTTGATACCAAATAGTTTTATATATTAGCAAACCATGGGGAGAGTACTGAGATAGCAAAAAAATGCTCATTTGGTAACTGATCATCCACCATTCCTTCTTCACCTACAAGCATATTCATCCTAGATAGAAAGTCAACAACAACATTCTCCTTATCGGTCTTATCAACAATAGTTAGATCAAACTACTGCAATAAAAGTAACCATCTTATATTTCTAGCATTTACATCCGGTTTGTTCATTAAATATTTAATTGCAGCATCATCAGTATGCACAAATGTTTGATAGCTTGTAATATAATGCCTAAACTTGTTCAATGAATGCACAATGACCAGGAGTTCTTTTTCGGTCGCAGTATAATTTAACTCAGCCTTTGACAGGTTTTTACTGGTAAAATAGATGGCATAAGGAAATTTCTCCTCTACCTGACCTAAGGCTACTCCTATGGCTTTATGTGAGGCATCAACATGGATATGAAAAGGGAGGGCCCAGTTTGGGCCTCTCGGGATTGGTGCAGTGATTACTTTACCTTTCAAAATATCTAGGGCCTTTTGATAGCTTTCTAACCATACAAATTCTAAATCTTTTGCCAACAATCCAAACAAAGGAGAGGCCAATTTGCTAAAGTCCTTTATGAACCTTCTGTAGTATCCATCAAACCCTACTAAACTCCTAACATCTCTCTGCTTTCGTGGAGGTGGGACCCTTTGGATGATGGCTATTTTTTTGGGTCCACCTGTAGTCCTTGCTGAGATATGGAATGACCTAGCATAGTCCCTTCAGTCATTAATAATTCACATTTTTCTAAACTAAGCGACAGGTTCATTTCAATGCATTTGTGTAATAGTTTTCCTAGGTTGGTTAAGGCCTCTTGAAAATCACAATCGTAAGGTGTAAAATCATCCATATAGATCTCTATAGCATCATGTACTAACTGAGAAAAAATACTCAAGACTGCTCTCTGGAAAGTGGGAGGAGCATTTCATAAGCCAAAAGGAAGGACCCTATAGGCAAAAGTACCCCAAGGATAGGTGAATGTGGTTTTATCCTAGTCTTCTGGGCAGATTTGAATTTCGTTGTACCCACTGAATCCATCTAGGAAAGAAAAGAACTTCTTCCCTGCCAGGCCATCTAGCACTTGGTCAATGAAGGGTAGGGGAAAATGATCCTTCTTTGTGGCTTTGTTCAACTCCCTATAGTCGACACAAATCCTCCACTTACCATTCTTCTTGGGAACTAACACTAAAGGAGAGACCCACTCACTATCAGAGATAGGATAAATGAACCCTGCATCTAACAGTTTTTGCAGTTCTTCTTTGACGATGTATTTAAGGGTTGGATTCATTCTCCTTTGCGGTTTCCTAATTGGCTTGCAACCTTGCTTGATGTATATGTGGTGAGTACACACTGAGGCGTGTACTCCCTTCATTTCCTTATAGCTCCAAGCGAAGGCTTCTAGGTTCTCTTTCAACAATTTGCATAGTTGTTCCTCTTCTAAAGTAGAAAGAGATGGATTAATCTTCAAGGTTTTCTCTCGGCCAAATTCTATGGTTTTGACTCAGAGTGGGTTGGAATCAGCTAAGCATAAGTCAATTTGATGATTGTTCAGTGTTTCATTTACTTCTTCTTCTAAGGGTAATGAACTAGGAGTTGGACTTTAGAGCAGGTGTTTAATTAAGTCATCCTCCTCTTGTTTTCCTCCTCCTATGATTGCTTCCATAGCATAAAGTTGGACAAAATAAAGCTCATCTTCTTCCTCCTCCTCCAACCATAAATGTAAATCATGTTCTAGGGAGGTTTGAGTAGGAGAGTATAAGACTAACTGTTTGGGAATATGTCTATTATTGATGGTCATATTCCTAGCTCTGCAGCTAATGTAAGCATCAGTTGTGGCTAATCATGGCCTCCCAAGGATGAGGGGGTAACCAGTAAGCTTAGCCTTAGGCTGGAGAACTAGGAAATCTACAGGGTATTCCCAGGAACCAATGGAGACCATCACATCCTCCATAATTACCTCAGGGGCGATTGTGGAATGGTCTACAAGTTGCAACATTGTTGTGGTCTTTCTCAATGACCCTTGGAGGTTGAGTTTGAGCATGGTATCCTTAGTCATCACATTAATGGCAGCCCCAAGATCAATCAGAGTGTGTGGGACAATGGTGCCATTGATGTGCACATCTACTACAGGGCTTCTAGGGTCTAAATATTTTGGACATATCACCTGCCCCAGCATTAAGTCAGACACTCATTACTAGTAGTGGCATCCCTTTTTCTTCTTCCTGGTTGCTTGAAGCACTTCTCCTTAATTAACTTGTTGTAAATGGGAACATCTTTGATGGCCTGGAGAAGGGGGATTTTTACACATAGATTTTTCAATCCCAAAAGTTCAGTTTCTTCTGGGGTAGGCTGGAGTGGTTAGGCTAATCTTTGAGGAAAGAGTGGATTTAATTTAATGTTGTTTTCCTCTCTTTGTTCCTCAATGTTCCTATGTGGAGAGGGCGGTTGGTTATCGGGGAGAATTCTCCCTGATCTTAGGTTGATCTCCTGGATTTCTATAGCATAAGTTGGGTATGATGTCTCTCCACTGTATGCTTGTTGAGCCTGCCTATTGTTTGGGTTTAGATTTGGTTGGGCAGGAATTTGGGATTGCTTGGGTGGAGCAGAGTGTAGGAGTTGTGGTTGTGCAAGTGGTGGAGACAATAGGGCTGGAACATTGTTGAATTGGGCCTCCACCCCTAGGGTGGGGAATTCCACTAATATTGCAGCTAAACATAAGGTTGAAATGATTGGTTGGCTGGCTGGGATTGATACTGAGATGCATAGGACCAAGGAGGGGGTGTAGACCAAGAAGGATGAGCAGGGGGTCCCCAGGAAGGCATAGTTGTGGCTTGGTTGGGGTTGTATTATGCATGGGATGGCCCTTGCATATCCTGCTGGTATGGTCTAGGCCCAGGAGGTATCCTTTGGTTGATGTAGCAAAGCTGCTCAGTGACCCCTTCAGCTCCTTGATATACAGCTTTGAGTCCAGGTAAACAAGGGTACTTGTCTGTGGAGTGGTTTTCTTCACAGACTGAGAAAATATTAATGCAATTTAATGGACATTCATTCCTAGGATGCCTCCTGGTGCATCTAGGACAGCAGATGGCCATGGCTCTCTCTACTTCCTCTTGCTTCCTTTTAATGTTCATGGTGTCTAATGGAAGGCAAGGGTTTACATCATGTCACTTTTGAAATCTTCCAGCATATTTCCAATTTCACCCTTGATGGATAAATTAGAGGATGATGTACTAGCCATAGGTTGACTACCCCTACCCTTTTTCCTGGCTTCCCTAGAATGGTTTCTAAAGATAGTCTTAATATCTTCGTAGGGTATTTGGTAGACATATCCTCCTTTTATCATCTTTAAGGTATCCAGAAGATCTTCCCTTACTCCTCTAAGCAAGACCATCTTTAGTGACTCAGGGTCAAGTATGCACCTGGCCCTTTTGTAACTAAGCTAGAATCTTTCTTCATAGTCTTCTAGGCATTCATCCTGGCCTATGGTCATCCTAAAAATCTCTTCTTTAGTGTCTTTTGACCTATTGTAGTCCCTATATTTGTTGTTAAAAGTGTGCTACATCTAAGCCCAAGTTGTGATGCTATCTCCAGGTAAACCCATGAACCAGTGCAATGATGCATCCTTGAGGGTAGATGGAAATAGTTTTAACTTTTTCTCATCATCTTTGTAGTCATAGGTTCGGCATATAACAGCAAATTCAAATAGGAAAGTGTCAGGATCCTCTGTGGTCATGCCATGGAAATGAGGTAGAGCAAAGGGGCTTATATTCTTCATCTTAGTATCCCCTTTGGTTTCCCTAGTGGGGAAGGCACTCTCAATTCTCTGTCTATATCTCCTATCATTTTGGTTTCTAGCCATTGGTTCAGTAGGAATGGGTTCTTCCTCTTGTTATTCTTCTGTAGGTTCTTCAAATAGGTAAGTTTTCTCACCTAAAGGGTCTTCCAATTCACCGTCACTGAAGAAGAGAGAAGGTTGCATGTTGGATGCAGTGGGGGTATTTGGCAAGAATTTTCCTGAATTATCCCTAACCCTACGAGGCATGAAAGGAAATTTTTTTGGGTTGGTTTTTTTAAGATTTTGTTAAATCTAGAAAGTACTTGCAGAATGGAAAGGAAAGCAGATAATGACAACTTAAAGAAAGAAAGAAACTAGATTACTTTTGCAGAAATAAACTAATGGAAGAAAGTTGAAGACTAGAAGTAGAAGGAAAGAAAGTTTGGAGACTAGAAATAGAAGAAAGCAGTAATGACTCCTACTTAGACACCTCCCTGGAAACGGTGCCAAAAAGTGATGAGCCTAGGTATTGCAACAATAATGCTACAACTCCCAGGGCTATAAGCTTTACTTATCAACCCGAGTTTCGTACAAACTTGGAGGTGACAGTGCTATATGCACAAGTAGAAGTGAAGATCTCGCCTGTTGTCATTGTTTATAGAGTCAGAAGAAGCTTTAATTCTTTGATGGAATGAGAGAAAACCTTATTCTAAGAGAGAGATAATTCTACTGCAGTAATAAAGAAAACAGCATGAAATGCTAAACTTGCACCATAACCTAACTTAATCAATCAAACAGTTATGCTAAGTAGAATTGCTAATTTAACATTAACCTGATGCTAATTATCTATGTTGCAGAAGTAAAAACATTAAAACTAGACTAAGGGGTAACAAAGAAACTTAGGCTAAATTGGGTTTCAAGCAGAGAAAGCAATCGGAGGTTGAAATGAGTGAATGGAGGATGTGAGGGAGCAATAGTGCAGAAGAACCGTTGGATCAGTCGGGTGAAAGGTAAATGAACGGCAAGGATTTGATCACAGGAGGTTACGTAGGTAGATGGACGAGCAGGGTTAACTAACAAGATGGACGGTTAAGATCTTATTGCTAAGGGTTAGGCGAATGGATGGAAGAACAAGGGAGCAAAGGAGATGAATGGTCGAGATTTAATCGCGCGGGTGAGGTCAAGATATGGACTGGCGAGGCTAACAAGAGTGATGAACGGTTAAGATCTTATCAAGCGAGTGAAATCAAGAGATGGATGACGGAGATTAGATTGCGGGCAAAAGAAACGTGCGGAAATGGTGGAGCGGATTTAGAGGGCGGTAAGTTGTATTTCGTATGCCCTCAAAGTTGTGAGTTGTTTTCTAAAATTTCATGCGATTAGCCTAACAGGGTGACACGTAGCATGGAGAAACCACTTTTCTCACGTGCTCTTGGGTGAATAACGGTCGAACAAAAATCCACACGATATCGTGCGATAGCCATCGAATCTGGAGAGGCAAATCAACAGTGGAGATCAGACAAGCTAGTTGGAGATCGGGTGAAGCGACAGCCATCAAATCAGACAAGGTAGATCGAGGGTGAGGGTTTAAAATTCATAAAGTAAATGGTGGACTCCACCTGAGGTAGCAGTTGGAGAAAATTGTGAATCGGATGGTGATTGTGAAGGTTTGTTGGTGATCCGGCGGTGAGGAAGCGATGTAGGGGGAATGTGTTGGAGGCGGTTTCAAAGGAAAATGACAGAGAAATCCAGTGCGAGTAAACAGATAACTGCATTCAAATAGCGAACTCCATAGCCCATGTGAGAACCAGACACTGTGTTTTGGGGGTTGCTATAGGGCTTCTTCCTCAATTCATGGTCCCATAGGGAGGAGATGAGGCCGATACACCTCTGCATAACCTGATAGTAATATTTTCCTCTAAGAAACCTGTGAATTAAAAACACAACTGAAAGTAAACTACAACAAATGAAGCTACCAAAATAGATGAACAGAAACAGGAAGCTATTCAAACAAATGAACAGAACCAGAAAGTTAATTAATTAAATGAATTAGAACCAGAAACTTCTTGAGCAAATGCATTAGCAAACCATGAAACTACTAAAGCAAATGAATCAGCAAACCATGAAACTACTTAAACAAATAAATAGAACAGAACTCTATGCTAGCATAACAGTATAGTAAAGAGGAGTTGTGGCTACTTGGGTCGGGCCCTAACCCAAGAGCTTCAGCCCTCAAAGTTGGCTTAAACATAACTCATCTTTATTATAGAAACCATGGATTATAGAGCAAATTCACAAGTCTTTGCAATTCAGAAATAAAACAAAGTTTTACAAATGAAGTCTGAAATCCTAGTGAGGTCCTAAGCCTCTCTATTTATACATATGAAGTCTCCAGCAACTTCCTTCCAAATTAGGGTGGTTTGGCTCCCAACTCAAAATAAAATGTTTTCTGTCATTTTCACTTGCTTGGTTGTCTTTTATTCCTCATGATGTGGTTGTTTGCACTCCGAGCTGATGGAGGAATATTCGAATGGAGGGGTAGTAGATGAGGAGGATTAACCTGCTATAGTTACTCTACCTTGTCCCAGTCGAGTCTTGACCAAGGTCTTTGCTATAGTTATTTGGTTTTATCCTTTATACCTATATTTCTCCTTGATTTTATCCTTTATTCCTGCATTATATGCAAATTAGACCACAAAGCCAAATATCCAACTCTAACTCATTTCATAAACAAAATATAATCAAAAGTATGCAATAAGTTGTGAGAATAGTTGGTTTGACTAAGCGAGGAGGTGAATTAAGGCCAATTAAGGCCCATATAATTACTCAATAATGAGGCTCATCATATAGCATGGTAAATGTGAGGAGGCTCAAGCACTTGTGAAAGATCGGATGAAGCCCTAGATGGGATAATCCCTAGTAGGATTGGGTTGTTGATTAAAGGTAACAATGTTATGTGGATTGTGGATGGTTATGGTTGGTTCAAGAGGGAGAGGATCACCTCTCATTAAAGATAAGTATTTCTTGACTTATGATGCCCTTTAATTTTGTTTAGACTTATGGATCTTATTATTATGTTTATTGTTTATACTTCCTACATATGTATTTGAGTATATGTATGTTTCTAACCTCCTTGATGAGATGTGATGAGTGGATCCTTCTTGAGAATCATTTGAAATGCAGGAAAGATGGCTAGATCTAGAAAAGGTTAAGAGGCATTATATGAAAAGATGACAAAGTGCTTCAAGCTGCCTATGCCTAATGAAAATGTGCGCATGTATTTGAATACCACAAGGTATGCATGGTATGTTGTATTTCAGCAGTAACATTGATGGCTAGGTAAGCCCTAAGGTGTGATGAGAATGTCTCTTTCTTTAATGGATAATACATTCCTATGAAAGCGACTTGGCTCTATGTTTCCTATGGTGAAATGATGCACTTGGTGTTGAACATTTTGATCTTCTTGAATTCTATGAGGCTATCTAATGTTGATACATTGATATACTTGATGTTTGGCCAACATTTGTCTGTCGGATATCTTGATCCAATAAAGAAGGCTAGCACCTTGACTCTAGGAGATGATACTCTTGATACTTGTCATGCATAAGACATGATGGATTACACATAGAATGTTAGCTCATTAATTCTTATACATGATATTATTGTTAATGCTTGTGATGAGCATGATAAAAGTATGGAAAGAGAGATTGACACTCTCGTTGTTTTGATAAAGTTTTATTGAATGGACTAACTTGATCATATTGATCATGAAAAGCATGGTAAACTTGATCCTAGAGGTATAACTATGAGATTGACATTATAGATCTCTTACTTTCTGTGGTCATGTCTTGATGGCATATGGTTAAAGTGAATGCCCTAACTTGATGGATTGTCTTGATAGAAAGTGGTATTGTGTTCATAATCTCTGAGATATGATGTTGCATCTATATGTTTCTTTAAGTCTAATATTTGATGAAATATTGATGACTTGATGTTGATGACCATGATAGATATATGTTTATGATCTAACATATATGTTGTTGTCTAAATATATTAGAGACAGGTTGGTGACATGAATGAAGATGAATGAAGTATATTCCCAGTCAGAGGGAGAATCTCTTCTCAATATTCTTACATTACTATTTGCATTCAGTACTTTTAAAGTATGATGTGCATTTGACATTATTGAACTGACATTCAAGTCACATATCAAAATCTTGTACATAAAATAGGATTTTTGTTGCAGACGCGGGCACAGAACTGGGAGATTTTGTCCTTGGACGCATGTATGCAAAGGTAGCATCTAGGAAGCTAAAGATGCTCCCATGCTAACCTAAAGGGAGCGTCCAGGGGTTTGACTACAATTGACCATCATATGAAGTTTTTTGAAGTTGTTTGAACTCTGAATCAAGGTGTCTTTGACATATTCTGCCACTGTAAACTGATTCCAAAAGTTGTTGGGATAAATTGTTTCACAGAAAAATGAAGTATTGTGCATGAAATCAGATGTTCACCTAGAAGATGTCAGTAATACAAATGTGTTGTAGATAATAGTAAGATCTGGAAAGAAGGAAAATCTTGAATGTTTGCCATAATACAAACATGAAGCCTAAAATTGTGTTTGCAGGTGATCAGGACATACATATAGATATGTCATTATGTATGTGCTATAAGAGTTTGCCATGATTTGGCTAATTGATATAGATAAGCCATGTTTGGAACTTTGACGTGATGCTTGACAAGGACTTAGAACTTTGAATTGATGATTGAGATATGTTTTGATCTAAAGATCTCTCCACGATAGCAAATTTGAACTTGACCTAATGACTAATGATTTGATTTGACGATTGTTGATTTGCCCCAATATCAATGCTGTGTGGGCATAGTAACATTCAATGCTTATGAGAGTATTCTGAAAAATGGATTTTTATGGGCCTCCTTATTCCTAGCACAATGGTTTAAGTATTGATAGTTTTGATTCAATATGAAGATGGAACTTAAATATGCCTTTGCATCTAGTGATATAAATTACTTATAGTATGATCATAAGAATGACTTGATAAATCTTGGATTAGAATTGCATGGTTGATTACAACTTGTTGGCATGATAATAAATGAAGTCAAGACTTGATATGAACTCTACCTATCACCTGGCTGAAAGAATTGATATTGTGAAATTGACGACTTTGATAATAGTTTTGATCTGGCTTCTAAACTAAGACTTTGTTGATGTGATGGTACAACATTGATTTATGTAAGGTTGATTATGGTTGCTTAGTAAGGCATTATTATTGCAAAAATAATTGCATGAAGCAAGCTCCCCAATCCAAATATGTCCATATTTGACAGTTATCTAATGAAGTCAGGATGATGAGTTCCAAGGTGTGGAATTGATTTAGATTATAGTTTTGGTTTCACCTATTGATGAACTACTCTTGACAGGTGATGAGCCACTGATGATCTAATCAATAGGGGGATGGCTTCTGAAGCTCGAAATGATGTATCATGGCATGATGAATCGATTTATGGAATTCAAGAAAGAAATTTTATATTGCAAGGATATTGGAAAATGTTTTTGAATAATGGAAACGCAAATCCTTGGATACACTGATTTGAATTTCAAGATGTTGTTGAAATTGACTTGGCAACCATTAGTTGATTGAATCATTGATGTTCCATTTTTGAACATCCACCCATATATATACTTGATGCACATATAAACTGAATAAATTCATGAGTGAGCCACTTCATTCACATAGAGTTGCCACCAAGCATCCTTCGAAATATCTGCATGAGATGTTCTATTTTTTAATATGAGATATTTCTCCTATGATATGTGACTACATGGATGTATTATTGATATTTGAGATTATTGTAAATGAGCACATTTAGATGCTACTTTAGTATGAGATCTTCCATGATATCTTGAATGAGAGGTCCATAGCATGACCGAGGTTGAATATGATGTTGTTAGAATGGATAGCGATCAGGCAAGATGGAGAAGTTACTCAGAGAGTTGTTCGAACATAACCTGGATATTACATGGATACATTGTGATTGGCAGAGAATCCCATATATATAGCTAGGACTGGGATACTTTCATATATTGATTTAGTGGAGTTGTTCATAACAAGCGTATGCTTGTGATTGACACTCCTTGAGAGGGAGGATGATTATGGTATCCTTTTGTGATATATATGACTATTTCTTATCTAACATGATATTTGATTTGATGTCCTGTATGAATAGGAAACAACTGCTATTGAGACAAGAAGATACCAGATTTGAGTATGATGAGAGCATCGCTAATCAAGGACACTAAGCCAACTCTTCCTCCCAGTTTGATCTCCAAGGGTGAGGAATTGAGATAGAGGGATCCTGGGGTTGAGGGAAATTTGGACAATAGGGTATGACCCATATATGTTGCCCATGGGGTTGAAGATGTTGCTCCCCTATCTTCATAGGGTAGTAGAATGTTGCTCCCCTATTTGGTCATTGCAGAGTATAACCCAGTTGGAATCATACCCACAAGCAGGCCTTGTCGGGAATATCGCTCCTCATTTAGCGAACAAATTGAGAGTGTACTTGGCGTGTACAACCCAATTCGATTATGATGCAGGTGTTCTACCTCATGTCTATTCAGGGTCTTCGATGGGAAGACTAGTAGGAAATAGGATGTGTTGAGATAACCCTATGCGGTTCCGAGTTAAGATTGAGCTCCCTGATGTGATCCCAGGGTCAAGATGTGCTCCCCTGTGTGTTTGGATATGCTATTGCTCGATATGGGGTTGTATATGTATATCTCCCCCATGAGATTCTGGGTCATACACTATTGTCCAAATTTCCTTCTATTTGCTAATATTTTGATGTTTGCTTCCATAGGTGCTTTAAGCATGATTGGTCTTCAAAGTTGTTTTCTCTTAAATTACCTGCATATAATATTTTATTATGAACTCGCCACTTTGTGCTTGGACTGATAATCAAACTGTTGCTGCAGAACAGGATCAGCTACGGAACAGAATCAGTTGCAGAATGTAGAAACAGCTGCAGAATGTAAAACAGAAAGTAAAATATGGCTTATGAATGGATGAAATGAAAAATGGCTATGTAAGTCAAGATGATAAATGAAGATGGTCCACATGGGGTAGCTCAAGTGGCAGTGGCCGTGGAATTGAGGTCTCACAGAACTGGAAGCCTTGGGTTCAAATCTTGGGCTACCCCTCCCCTATAGCGGGGTGTGTAATGGACATGAAAATCAGAGAGTCCTACCAAAGCTTACAAAAAAAAAAGATGATAAATGAAGATGGAGATGAAAGAAATGCTGGAAAAGGAAAAATTTATTGGTAAAATGTAATGAAGTGAAACTGAAAAAGTAAAACAAAGTGAAATGAAATGAGACAATGAATTTTGCAGAATGTTGAATGATTGTGGCTTTTTGTCACCACTTTTTTTCAGAGAAGGAAATGGATAATATAGGGTGTCAGAAGCTTCTAATTTTCACCCTGAATTTTCTGTATAAGCATGCCAATCAGTGATTGGTTTTCAACCTTATACAATTTATTTATTTATTTATTTATTTTTAGATAGGAAAAACAAAGACTAAGTTGGTGGAGAAGAAGGATTCTTCTTCACTAATTTCATTTCATAATTGTTCTGGAAGATCTTAATGAACTCTTCCTTTAAGATTGGTTTTTGATATATTTTCAATCTATGACCATTCACAAGAAGAGGAGTTTGACTTTCATCGATTGTTTTGATCCTTACTGCTCCATTACTGAAGACTTCTTCAATCTCATATGGCCCAAGCCAATGAGTTTGAAACTTCCCTTGAAAATCTTTAAACTTTGAATCAAATAACAGTTCCCAATCTCCCTCTTGAAACCTCTTTTCCTTGATGTATTTGCCATGCCATTTAGCCCTCTGTTGTTGGACTAGACCAGTCCTTTGAACAACCTCTTGTCTAATTTCATCAAGTTCATTCAATTGCTCCAGTCTATGCTTTTGAGCTTCTGATAAGTCCATCCCCAACTGGACTACCATCTTGAAAGTTTTGACTTGGAACTCTATAGGGAACAGGACTTGTTTCCCATAAGGCTTCAGGAATCCTTTCTGCCCAATCTCTTCTATGTAGATGCATAGTCTTGGTGAGGATTCCTTCAATCACTTTATTTGTAGACTCCACTTGACCATTTGCTTGTGGATGATAGGGAGTAGATTTCCTATGCTTGATTTTGTACTCCTCCATAAGCCTTTCCATCATGTTGGATGTGAATTGAGATCCCTGATCTGTCACATTTTATCTTGGAACACCAAAACGAGTGAAGATGTCCTCAAAAACAAAATTAACTACAGATTTTTCATTAGCAAAAAGCAATGCCTTGGCTTCTACCCATTTGGTGACATAATCAATGCATATCAATATATGCTTTTTCTTCTTAGATGGAGGATTAATTGGTCAAATAAAGTCTAAAGCCCACTTTTCAAAGGGTTCGATAAGTACCTATGTTTGTAATGGCATTTCATTTGAGGGAGCAGGTCTCCCTACCCTTTGGTAGTTGTCGCACCTTTTGACATATTCTTTAGCATAATTGAAGATGGATGGCCAATAATATCCTAAAGAAAGGATTTTATAGGTTTTCCTCTTGTCAGCAAAGTGTCCACCACATGGCTCATCAAGACATGCTTTGAGAATATCAGGCATTTCATCTTCCCTGACACACCTTCTGATCATAAGATCTGGCCCTGTTTTATACAATTCGTTAGTGATCCATGAATATCTTGCACTTTCTTGAATAATCTTTCTTTTCTCTCTAGGAAACAAATGTGAAGGTAAATTCCCTATAACCAAGTAATTAGCAACATTTGCAAACCAAGGAGTTTGAGTAGTTACTACAAAGAGATATTCATCAGGAAACTTATCTTCAACCGGAGAGTCTTATTTGATATTATGAATCCTGGACAAGAAATCAGCAACTGTGTTTTGTTTTCCATGTCTATCTAGCAAAGTAATGTTGAATTCTTACAAAAGTAAAAGCCATCTTGTAACTCTGCCATTAGTAATAAGTTTATTCATTAAATATCTAATTGCAGAGTGATCTGTATTAACAAAGGTTTCATAGCCTGTTATATAGTGTCTAAATTTGTTAATTGCATGAACAACAGCTAAGAATTCTTTTTTAGTCATAGTATAATTCAACTAAGTGGGAATCAAATTCTTACTTGTACAGTAAATGGTATAAGGAATCAAATATTTTTGTCCCAATACAGCTCCCAGAACTGTATCTAAAGCATTTGTAGAAATATGGAAAGGAAGTTTCCAATTTGGACCTCTTAAAATAGGTGCTTCAGAAATTTTTGCTTTCAAGGTTTCAAATGCTAGTTAGCAATCAAGATTCCATCTGAATTCACAATCTTTTGTACGCAATTTGAAGAGTGGAGATGCTATTATAGTGAAGTTTTCTATAAATCTTCTATAGTATCCTATAAATCCTAGAAAACTTCTAACATATTTTTGGCAATTTGGAATTGGTAACTTAGAGATGACTTCAACCTTAGATTTTTCAACTTTAATCCCATCTCCTGAAATGTGATGTCTTAAAACAATACCTTCTGTAAACATCATAAAACATTTTTCATGGCTTAGTGAAAGGTTTGTTTCTTGACATATTTTATGAACTTTTTCCAAATTTTCCAAAGTTTCTTCAAATGTGTTTCCATAGACTGTAAGATCATCCATATATACCTCTACACAATCATGTATTAGATCAGAAAAAATCCCTAGTACTGCTCTTTGGAATGTTGCAGGTGCATTACATAACCCAAAAGGAAGCACTCAGTAGGCAAAAGTTCCCCATGGACAAGTAAATGTGGTTTTATCCTGATCCTCAGGTGCTACCTGAATTTGATTATAACCACTAAAACCATCCAAGAATGAGAAATACTTTTTATCTGCTAATGTATCTAACACTTGATCTATAAAGGGCAATGGAAAATGATCTTTGAGAGTTGCTTTATTCAATTCTCGGTAATCAATGCACACCCTCCATTTACCAGTCTTTTTAGGCGCAATTACCAAAGGAGAAACCCATTGGCTATCTGAAATTGGGTAAATGAAGTTTACATTGAGTAATTTTTGGAGCTCTTCTTTCACAATTTCCCTAAGATTTATTCATTCTTCTTTGAGGTTGTCTGATTGGTCTACTGTTTTCCTCAATATATATATGATGGATACAAGTCTTAGGATCAATGCCTTTCATGTCGGTGTACTCCCATGCAAATGCAGCAAAATGTTTTTGTAATGTTTTGGTTAGCTCTTCTTGTTGTAGTTTCTCCAAGTTTTTGTTTATGTTCAATGTCCTACCTGGAAAAATTTCAACTATAGAGCTACCAAGTACCAAAATCTTCCATAGAATAGAGAGACATCTGCCTAGATGACAAGTATTCAAAAATAGATTTTTCTTGAAATTGTGCATGATCATATTCTGAAGATGTTTCAAAATTTTCCAATGTATTCAAAATTTGACTATCTTCACTAATTTCTGAAATAGTAAAGAGAGGTTGAATATCATCTTCATCATCAATCCATTCCTTGTCATCTATTTCTATAGTTGCTTTTGTTGGAGGATACGAAGTAAATTTCTTTTTTGAATTACCATCAGAAATATACATGTTACCAGATCTACAACTAATAAAAGCATCACTTGTGGCCAGCCAAGGTCTTCCTAATATGAGTGGGTGTCCTCCTAGATTATTCTTGGGAGTTAAAATCATGAAATCAATAGGATATTCCCAAGAATCTAAGGAGACTTAAATATATTCTAGTACACCATTTGGTTTGATTACTGATCTATCTGCAAGTCGCAGTAAAGTAGGTGTATAAAGAAGGTTAGGAAGTTTAAGCTGCTCCATAGTTTGTCTACTCATAATGTTTATTGCTGCCCCTAAGTCAATCAATGTATTTGGAATTTCAATTCCATTTATATGTGTCTTGACAATTGGACTTCCTGGATCCACATATTTCTGCATGGCAGTCTTTCCCGTCATTGTCTGTTATCTTTCCTACCAAGTGAATTCTTTTTGTTTCTCTTAGTTTTCTTCCTGGTCTTTTGATGCTCAACTCCTTTATTGTCTTGGATAGAATAGGAATTTCTCTAATGGCTTGTAACAAAGGAATTTTGATACGGACATTATTCAATTCATCTAGAAAAATCATAATTGGGCAACAAAATCTGTTTTTCTACTCCTCTATCAATTTGTAGTCTCTCAGGAAAAGGAGGTGTAGAAGTAGATGTTGGTTGCTCAATGATAGGAGTTGGGTTTATTGGTTATTTTTCTTTTTCTTTTTCAATATTTTGGTTTTGGAGGGATGTTCCCTCAAAACCTTTATTGACTTTTAGAGAATCTTCCTCAGAAGTGTCTTGTTCTTGAATAACTATAGAAGGTTTTTCCTTTTCTAATACTCTACCAAATCTAAGTTGAACATCATTAAGATCTAGAGGAGTAATCATGTAAGTTGGAAATTGTTGTCCTTCTACCATGTAAGCATTCTTAGGGTTTTTATTATTGGGGTTTGGTAGTGGTTGGGCAAGTAGCTAATTTGGTTTCTACTGAAATGGCAGTAAGAGTTGAGGATTTTGACTTTGTTGTGGAGGTTGTTGTGGAAATGGCAATGAAAGTTGAGGGTTCTAATTTTGAAGTTGTGGTTGCTGATTTTGTGGGGGAGGATAATTCTGATAGGATGGAGGATATTGATAATATTGAGCAAACCTCCCATAAGGATTTTGTACCCCTTGTGCCCACGGTTGAGATTGATACTGTGATTGAGGTTGAGGCCAAGGTTGTTGCCAAGAATTCCAGTTTAGTGGAGGCTGAAGATACATTGGATTGTTAAATCCCTGATTTTGTGGCCCCTGCCAAGGTCTTCTTGCAACAAAACAAAGAGATTCTATAGAATTTATGACTGTTTCCTCTTGAAAGACAACCTTAAGACCTGGGATTGAAGGAAAACCCTTGGTCTCATGAATTTCTGAAAAAATCATACAAGTTTCTCAATTTTTGCATCTAAAGGGCATTCCCTTAGAGCATGTTTCTTTCTGCATTTTGGACAAAAAATGGCTAAAGCATCAGCCTCTATTTTCTGCTTGTTTTGAATTTTAAGGGTGTCTAATTGCTCATTAAGGCTCCCTATAATGTCAGTTTTAAACTCATCAAGCATATTGCAAATTTTTTCCCTACTTACAAATCCAGTTGTAGATTTGTTTGCTCTAACAAGAGAAGGATCTCTCGGCCCTTTTTTTGTTTTAGATTTCCCTCTTGAGAGATGAACGCATAGTTCTGTTATGTCACTCAATGGAAGTTGAGAGATATCTCCCTTCCCCGTCATGTTAAGGATATCTATCCATTCATCTCTAATGGCCTTTAACAAAAGAGATTTCAAAGTTTCTTCATCTAAATTGTTCATCTTTTCTCTTTTCAAATTATAGTTGAATCTCTCAAGCAAATCCTTTAAGTTTTCATCCTCTTTTTGCATCATTTTGAACACCTCATCTTTATGATTGGTAGGCATACAATAATCCAAGTATCTATCCAAAAATGCCTGTTTCATGTCATTCCATGTTCTAATGGATTGAGTGACTAACCCCATGAACCATTTCAAAGCAACCTCTTTTAGTGTTGAGGGAAACAATTTGAGTTTTTGAGAGTCTTCTAGATACTCATAAGTTTTGCACAAGACTTCAAACTCAAACAAAAATGTTTCAGGGTCCTCACTTCTCAACCCATCAAAGTTTGGGAGGACAGATGGTGAGATGTTTTTCATTGTGGTATGTGTTTCCTCATCCACTATAGGGAATCCAAAAGAGTTATCTACTTCCCTATTTCCTCTACCTCCTCCATTATTACCTCTACCTCCTCCATTGTTTCCTCTAACTCTTTCTCTACCACCTCCTCCAAACAGTGAGAATTCTCCATCTTGTTCTTATCCTGCCATTATAGTTTCTTCAGAGTCAGTATAGGGCTCAACTATCAAGGTTATTCCCTCTTCCTTTGGTTCTTCTATTAATGGACTATGAGAGAGAGTTTCTACTTTTTCTTCCTCACCAAGTATTCTTAATTCTTCAACTACAATAGGCTCTCCTGTGCAGGTGAAAAAAGTTATACTTGTTGTTGGAGTTTCAAAATTTTTCTCTCCTAGGACTGTTTTGGTAGATGATGTAGGAGAATCTTCTTATTGAGTTTCTACCCCTTGAATTCCAAGAATCCTATGGCTGAGAGTATGAGTCTGGGATGGAGGTGTGTCTTTTCTAACTCTTGGTGAACTTCTGCCCCTAGCTATAAGTCTACCCCTAGAGTCTCTTTCTCTATGCATGTCATTGTTTTGTTTTGTTTTTATGAATGTACGAGATAATAATACATAGCTACACTTTCCCGGAAACAGCGCCAAAATGTTTGGTCAATTTAGTGTCCTAGATTGCTCTACATAAGTTATCAATCCGGGTATCATAAATTGATGAAGTGTAGTGCACTATATGTGCTAGATGACCCTTCTTACCTCACTGTTTTTGAGTTTTATGTTGTTTTGGGGGTTTGATCCTTTAATTCCTAATGTTTTACAATGTATTTAACAAAATCTTAAATCTACTTCTCCTAAGAATCCAGAGAAATGAAATGAGGACTAAAAGTGCTTTAAGCCAGATTTGGAAGTAAAGTTTAACCAAGAAAATGAAAATAGAGTTTCTATTTCTGCTCTTATTATTGTTCCAAATCATGAACTCAAAGGACTTAAAAAGTGAAATTGCAACTATATATCATGGAAACAAAACTAAAATGAAATACTGAAAGTGAGATTACAACTACTATTTAGTCTATTGCAGAATCAAAACTTAATGAAAAACTGAAAATGAAATTGCAACAAAGCTAAATGAAATATTAAGACTGAAAATGAAATTGCAACTAATCTACTATGGAAACTAAATGAAGTGCTTAGTTACTCTGCCTCACAATTTTGGGAGAACAACCTCCTTGTGATGACATTTTGAGGAATTATGTACTTCATTGTTCTAAGAGAAAATAAATACAAAAATGCAAAAAATACTCATTGTATAAATGAAGTATTCAACCACTTAGTTTAAGATGAATCATCAACTAGAAGGGCCTTTTAGAAACATTCACCTACAACATGAGTCACTAAACTAGTAATAAAATGGCAAGACAGTAATGGCACTGATCAACTTAATTAAAAACCTAAAGACTAATGAAACAGTAAATGAAATAAATTACTCTACACTACTAAACTCAACTTCAAGCTACTGATAAGAAACTAGAAAAAAATTAAACAAAAAGAACTATTCTGTACTGAAATAAGCTATTTTGTGTTAGTGAGAAAATGATAAAGACTGCATTATGAATGTGGTTAGCAAATGGTTATAAACATTATGGAAGAAACAGTGAATTTACAGTTCAACTATAAAAGACAAAACAAAATGAAATGAAACCTTAGTCAGCACAGGGGCCCTCTGCAGCTGCTCAGGTTATGCGTACTTCATCAACACTCCAACACATGCTTTCAAATATCCATGAAATACACAGTCTTCATATTAAAAATAGAGAATGAGTTTTCAAAATTACAGAGCAGTAATCTGAACTTAATACATGAGCGAAATTCGAACTAGTTCTGCTTTCTTCACACAGGTATTTATAAAGAAATTATACAACTATTTTATGGAGAAAAATAAGCTACAACAAAAACACATATGCATACAGGCACACGGAATTCTCCTCCTCGGTTGCTGGAGACATAAATCTAAGGTGATGGTTGTTGGATTCAATTTGCACAGATGGCTGTTGAAGTCCATGGGTTCAGGAAATTGTTTCGAATCCCATCACTGAGAAACATGTACAAAACAGAATCCTGTTTGCCTTAGGTCTCTATGTTTGACTTTTCCTTTGACCGGAGTCTTCCTTATCGACCTAGGCTAGATGAATAGGACACGATCCATGTCATGTTGTTTTCCATGCTGCCCATGTAGTTATTTTCTCCTCCTGACACCTGGAACCTGTAAAAGCATGGAAGTAGTTGCGGAACAGCCGATTAGCTGCAGAATAGGCTGCGTTCCGTAGCTAAAAGACAAAAACTTATTCAAAAGGAAAACATAAAAGTATAACATGCAAATCACTAAAATGTTCTTCTTAAGGCAATGTATACTAGCTATTGATGATAGGGATGCATTTTCTTCATGGAAAAACAAAGAAAAGGGAGGAGAAAAGTTGCTAAGAAAAGGGTAGTTTTGAAGCTCAACAAGGTCGACCCACCAGCTTCACCGGATCTGGAAGAAGAGAAAGTCTTGAGTGACCAAGGAGACACTAAGATCCTTGGAGACAATCCGGAAAAAGAGATGCACAACATATCGTTCGACGAGTCACAGAAGAGTTGTGCAATTGCGCAGTGTCTACTCCGGATGTCCACACACCTCTTACGCAATTTGAGGAATGAGTGAACATATCTGATGTGCGTAAGCATCTAGCATCATTCTCATATGCTACCAGAGCATATGCTAAATCCACTAGCTCGGGTGTTCACTTCCTGATAGAAGAGAACAAGCGAATGGCTAAGGAGTTACAGACGGACAAGCAAGGAGGAGAACTGGTTACAGCATCCGCCTGAGCAGAGCTGAAGAAGGTGATACTAGATGAAGTATCATCCCTTAAGACAGTCATGCGGCCGTTGTATTCCAGATTTTGTACCGTGCATAAGGCAGTTGTCCATCTCAACAATTGGCAGTAGCGTTGTGCTAGAAGAGCACGTATCTTGTCAAACTTGCATACTGTTGTCAACCACATGAAAACATGGACAATGAGATACAAGGGAGCCCTGTTACACTTGCCCAAGATGATGAAGCCTAGGGCAGTTGAGTTGAAGGCACGCATCCGGAGTCAGATCCAGAACTATGAAGAACTCCCGCAGCTCATCACTAGTTTGCAGGCTTCCCATGCACGAGTATTCAGAAGCATGGATGTTTTTGTGCGTGCACATGCGATCCCATCTATTGGGACACTCACCGAGGCAAAGACAAAGGGTCAATTCTGACAGGAGTTGGACTCGTACTTTAACGAGTTGATGCACATAGCCACCAGTGCAAACTTGGCGATCAGTGCAGACACCATGCATCAGTGTGTCGTTGGTCCAGCCGCACTCAAGACAATGATGTGCATGTTATTAGACAAGTTGGACAGAGGAGCCAAAGCATTGTACTTGGATGCAATAGAGGCTAGAGTTCGTTTCCAGAAAAGTGTCACCATAGAGTACACGGACATAATCGTGGACTACCAAGATTAGAATTAGTTCGCCACCATCGACCATCATAAGGATGTCGAAGAGTTGGTCTTCCCATAGTTGTCTCAGTCATAGTGATGTGTTGCATGGCTTGCTCAAGCTTATTTTATCTCACATGGGTACATGTGCAAATTGTATGTAACATCTTGTCAAGTGGAAGTTCAAGTGTTGATAGTTGAATGTAACAGTGATAGAGTAGTTGAAGAGTCATGAGGGTAGATGAAAAGTCACAAAGGGGAATGTTAAGGGTCACCCCACCCTTTGCTATATATATTACCTCATAACTCATTGTCGGGGCTTTTGGTCAACCAAGTTTCCGATAGGACTATCTTAGAGAAAGCTTGGACAGTATTGTAATGAGCCTTGGCTTCTCCACAGTGCAGAGCTAGTACATCTTTTTGGAGGAGCAGGTGGGAGTGAATGTAACATTCTATTATCAGGACTATTGTTGGTCATGGTTGTACTGTATGATTGGAACTTTCACTTCTTAATATAACAGAGCCAACACGTTTCATTCATATGTTGTTATTGTATTTCAATTAACTTGTTTACTCTAATGATATGTGTATCTGTTTGCTTACACTTGTATGTATAGACTCTTTCTGTATATGTATGTATGAATCTTGCTAAAATGTTTTGTTGGTTTAACCATCACTTTGGATTGTTGGTTCACCTTCCTTCCAGCTTGTGATGCTTCTTTGCTCGTGTGTTCCCTTCCAAGTTGTGTGTTTACACATGTTTCTAAGGGGCACACTCATTCCACCTTCCGTGTGATAGAACCATTCATGCACCTTCCTTGGCTTGATGCGCACATCACACCCTTGCTACCAACAGAGATATCTTACTTGCCTCTACGTGTAACTGGGTTCAAGGTGATGCCGTACAACCCACTGCTCAGACTCCTACACCAAACAGTCTGAGTTCTAGTTGGGACTTCTTACCGGGGAGATCCCCTGACATGTTGGTGGGTCTAGCACCATCAAAAGGATTATATGCCTAAAGTTTCATATGCATTAGCAATTGGAAGTTTAATGTATGCAATGGTCTGCATAAGTCCTGATATTGCACATGTAGTGGGATTTGTAAGCATGTACATGAACAATTCAGGAAAAGAACATTGGATGGGAGTGAAGTGGATTCTTAGGTATTTGAGAGGTACCACATATCAAGAATTATGCTTTGGTGGTTCAAACATTGCTCTATAGGGATATGTTGATGCAGATATGGTAGGTGATGGAGATAACAAGATGAGAACCATAGGGTATGTGTTTACTATAGGTGGAACAATTGTCAATTGGGTTTCAAAATTGAAAAGTGTTGTTGCACTCTCAACAACGGAAGCAGAGTATGTTGTTGCTACAGAGGCTAGTAAATAAATGATGTGGATACAAAGGTTTCTGGATGAATTGGGTAAGAAGAAGGAGGGCAGGTTATACAGTGGCACCCAAAGTGTCATTCATCTTGAAAATAACTTAGCTTTTCATTCCAAGGCCAAACATATACATCTCAAGTACCATTTCACACGGTTAGTGTTGGAAGATGGAAAGTTGAAGCTAGAAAAGATACACACTAGCTAGAATCCTACATATATGTTAACAAAGTTTGTAACCAGGGAGAAACTGAGATTTTGCTTGGTTTCATTTGGCCTTTAAGTATGATGATGAAGATGAGAAACAACTAGATCCAAAGTGGAGTCATTGTCCAACAAATGAAGCAGTAGTGGAGTTGTTATAATCAATCTCCAAGTGGGAGATTGTTGGGTGTGGAGCCTAATTATCTTCATTATTCAGAGGTATCACTGCATTGGAACCCATTGCGTAATGGGGCGGTAATGTCACCCATTTGTTCACCACCAAGGGGATCCAGGGGGGGTGAAGATGATTTTTATGTGCCCCCAAAGCTAAAAAAAGATGTAAAATTGCCTTGCAAAATATTGTAATTTCGTAGTCAATCTGAGCCATTCATTAGGCGGATGATCTGACAGTAGAAGTTATGTTTAATTTAGGGTTTTTTTCCTTAGAAGGAAACCCCTCCCTATTTATGGGGGAATTGTATTGTGGCTATGTAAGTGTGTATAATGAGTGAGAAAGAGAGAGGAGATTGTGTGAGAGTAAACAGGAAATTGCAACAGATCAGTTGTAGGTTTTATCTCTTCATTTTGTTGGATAATATAAAGGAATGACTGGTTGTTTCTCCGCGAACGTAGTGCAAATTGGGTGAACCATGTATATCTGTGTCTCTCTCTTGTTTTATGCATTTTCTGTGTTTGTGTTTCTGCAATATTTTATGTGTTCAATTACTCTGTAATATAATTTTCTAATAAGGAGGCAATCCTCCTCAAAGTACCACTTATGACAAGGATATTTCCATCTGGGAGAAAATTAACAAGAAGCCTTATTCCTTTATTGTAGAATCCATTAATGAAAAGTTGAGTCATCATATTTTTCCATTTACATATGCTTTTGGTGCTTTAAATAAACTAAAAGAATTATATGACTCACACTCTGAGTTAGAAGTTGTTCAATTGATGGTCAAACTGTTTAATTTAGAATTGAAGGATGATGATGCTCTTGCCTTAGCCTTTGAAATAAGAGCCATTATGCATGACATAGAAGCCACTGGTGTCAAAATGGATGTTCCTATCACAAATTTTGTCAAGGCATTGTATCCCATTTATTCCCATTATCTTGAGTCATTACAAGCTAGTGGCAAACTTTTAGAGATTTCTTTTGACTCTTTTGTGGACAAGCTTGCAAAAATAGAGAAGTATTTTGGGAAGAAGAAGATAGTTGTTCAATCTCTCGTAGAATTTGTATGCCTTTCACAAATTTAGAAGAACCGGGAATAGGATTCATTTATAGGAAGAGGTGGCCCAAGAAGACAAGGAAGGAAGAATTTTAGAGGCAGGGGGGCAGACATTTCCAAGGAGAAAGGTATGATATTCATTGCATATAGTGTAATAGAAATGGACATGATGCTTCTACATGTAAACTCTCAGGGGACATGATTAGATATGAAAGGGATGAAGAGAAAGGAAAATCATCAGATAAAGGGAAAGGAAAAGCACCTGAATCCACTCATTATGTTGTGGCACATTGCAACATTGGAGTAACTGAAGACTTATTTAGTGCCTCACTTGCTTCATGGAAAGATGCTTGGTTGCTTGATTCGGGAACAACTTGCCACATGAATTTTAGAAGATATTTGTTTAAATAATCCACTGACAATGTTGATGGAGAAATATACTTTTCAAACAAGTCAAAACTCAAGCCATCAGGGCTTGGCACCATCAAACTCAAGTTGCCTGGCCTTCCAAAATTTCTTCTACATGATGTTCTCTACCTCCCGGAGTTGAGGAGAAACTTGTTGTTCTTGGTTCACTTCCTCCAGCAAGGACACTCCATTCACATATTTGATGACAAGGCTAAGGTCAGAAAATCATCAAATCACTCATTTGTCATGACTGGAGTAGAAGAAGAAATGTTATTAAAGTTGCAAGGAACCTTTGCTCATACACATAACTTTTCATACAATTCTCTTTATGATGAAGGTACACTTACATCAAGTCTTTTATGGCATTCTATATTTGGACATCTGAACTATGATAACCTTTGTTTGTTGAAGAAAAATGGTGTTACTAGTTTGCCTACCATTCCTAGGGAACTTAAGCATTGTGATGCTTGTATCTTAGGAAAGCACAACAAATAGTATTTTCATGATTCTCATTCCGTGGCACATAGAAAGCTTGAACTCATTCATTCTGATTTGTGTGGCCCAATTATTTCCCATTTTTCAAATGTAATACATACATCATGACATTTATTGATTACTACACCATAAAGTGTATATTTATTGAAGAACAAATTTTAAGCTTTTGAAACTTTCAAAAACTTTCATGCATGGATTGAAAATGATGCACAATCTCATATTGCCTCTATTCAAACTGATAATGGAAAATGATATACTTCAAATGAATTTGAAAACTATATTCACCAACACGGGATCAAAAATCAAACAATCATGCCTTATAATCCCCAACAGAATGGAGCAGCTGAAAGAATGAACAAGAAAATCTTAAATATGGTATGTTCAATGATCCTTTTCAAGAATGTTAAGTTGGTTTTTTGGGTTGATGCAGTTCTATGTGTTGTGTATGTAACGAATAGGTGTCCATCTCATGTTATAAAAAAATAAGACTCCCTATGAAATGTGGTATGGCCAGATTCCTTCGGTAAGGCATCTCAGGGTTTTTGGTTCCACCTATTATGCCTTGATACCTAAGGAACAAAGAAACAAAATCGGTGCAAGGAGTCAAAAATGTATCTTCTTGGGGTACTAAGATAACTCCAAAGCATATTGTCTATGATGAAGTAAATAATAAGTTTATAATAACTAGAGATGTAATCTTTCTTAAATCTTCCAAGGCTGGAAATGTTGTTGAGTGAAAACTTGATTGCTTGGACAGATTCAGGCATGCAAAGAGTTTTCAATAATTTGATAATGAAATTCCACATCTTAAAGGGGGGATCCCTATACTGAATCAATCTGTGGAATCTCCTTCTGAAGCACTCACACCCCCTCATAAAGCTTAAGCTACTAACCAAGAAGACACTTTGAGTGATGTGATTGGGAGAATGGGAGGCTAAATCTTGCTTCAGCCCCATCTCATTCAACTGAGAAGCCTAGGCCATCTCAGAAAGTTCCTCCAAAAGGGCTCACTGCAAAGACACTTGAAAGTGATTGTCTTTATGAGGTTGGAAAGAAAGGGACAAGAAGCTTTGTTAGACATAATGGAGGTGATGTAGATGATTATGATTCACCTATTGATATGGATGTTTCTTATGATTATGAATTAAATTTGTTTACATATTTCAAACCAACTTCCTTCAAAGAATTTTCTTCTCATGATAAATGGAAAGAAGCGATGCAAAAAGAATATGATGCTTTGATAAAGAATGACACATGTAAGCTAGTTGATCCTCCATTGGGAACCAAACCGATAGGTTGCAAGTGGGTCTTCAAGAAAAAGTGTAAAGCATATGGCTCACTTGATAAGAATAAAGCTAGGCTTGTGGAAAAAGGTTTTGCACAAAAGGAAGGGGTTGATTATGAGGAGACTTTTACCCCATAAAAAATTTGGATACCATCCAAACTTTCTTTGCCTTGGCAACTTAGAACAGTTGGAAATTCCATCAAATGGATGTAAAAATTGCTTTCTTGAATGGAGATTTGAAATTAAATGCTTTTATGTCCCAACCAGAAGGATTTTTTGTGAAGGGTCGGGAACACAAAGTAGGCAATCTTGTCAAATCCTTGTATGGCCTCAGACAAGCACCACGAGCCTGGTATGATAAATTGAATGAGCATCTTCTGAAACTAAATTTCTAACACTATGATCTTGATGATGCAACTTTGTTTGTTATGAAACCAACTCACAAAAGATAGAAAAGACAGATCAATGCCTTAGAATTCAGCTTCTTCGGGGGGGAAACCTCCTTTACATTACACAAATGAACAATTCTTGGATGATACAAATGACAAAACCTCCTTTCTATATATAGGAGTCTAAGGGGTCACAATATAACCAAGTTGACCTAACAATAATAATATAAAGGCACAAAAATAACAATAGTGGGATTCTATGGGGCACAATAATAACAATAAGGGATACAATGACAATAGTAATGGGGGAATCACTAGCATTATAGGGACCTAACATTGTTTGTCAAGAAAGTTGGAAAAATAGTTGTATATCTTGTGGTGTATCTTGTGGTGTATGTAGACGATCTTCTAATGGAATGGAACAATGAGAATTACATTGCATCCATAGAGAAATAACTGAGTAAAGGCTTTGAATGACAAATTTGGGCTATGTTCACTACTATCTTGGTATTGAAGTAACCCAACATCCAAAGTTTATATTCATCTCTCATAAGAAGTACATTGGAGATTTGTTGAACATGTTTGGCATGGCTGAGTGCAATCCTTTGACTACTCTGATGGAACAAAATTTAAATCTTACATACACTGAAGGAAAATAATTTGAGGATGCAATGAAGTATATATAGCTCCTAGGAAGTCTCAAATACCTTACTACTACTAGACTAGACATTTCATTTGCTATTGGAATCCTCTCTAGGTTTATGCAAAATCCTTGTGAGGGTCATTGGTTTGCTGAAAAGATTTTTAAAGTACTTGAAGGGAACATAAGGCTTTGGACTCAAGTATACAAAGGTGGATGAATTCAACTTGATTGGATACCCTGATTCATATTTTGATGGAGAATAATAAACAAGAGTATCTACTTCAGGTTATGTTATGAGTCTTAGATCAAGAGTTATCTCTCGGAGATCACGCAAACAATCAGTTCCAATGGGTTCCACAACTAAAGCAGAATATGTGGGAGCAGTTGAAGCACAGTTGAAGCAACGAAGGAAATTGTGTGGCTCGAGAAGATTCTGGAAGATTTGCAGGAGAAACATGTGCATTCAACTCCTCTTTTGATTGGAAACACTTATGCAACAAAGTTGGTCAAGAACCCAAATTTCCATGATCGAACAAAGCACATTAATACAAAGTATCATCTGATTTGACATCATGTTGAGGCCAAGACTATTTATCTATGACATTGTTCCATAAATCAGCAGATTGCTAACATCTTCACCAAAGCGCTTGGAAGAGAAAAGTTTGAAAGATTCAAAATGATGCTTGGACTCACCAACATCCCTTTAGATTAAGGGGTGGAATGTTGACACCTAATCCTAAGGGATTGGGAAATTCATGTAAATAGTGTAAATAGAAAAATAAAGGAAATTGGAAGATGAAGAGACATTTGAAGATGAATCCCAATAGTCTCCCTCTCCTTGCATATATCCATGGTTTTTCTTAATGACAAAATCAATTCATTCAGAGTTACCAATGCCTGGCTTGACACAAATTTTTCCCAAGTTCCTTGTAATATACAATTAAGTTTGGCTCTAGATGGGGAAAATCCATCCTCAAATAAAATTATTAATGGTCAACTTAGCTAGCATCTCTAATAAGTTATAAAATGCCTCCATGGTTAGTAACTTTTAGGTAAAACTTGACTCAGTGAAAGAGTCAAAGTTACTCAATTAAAAAATGGTGGTTTTGGGCAGATAGTTTTGGTTGTCCATGGTTTTTTTCTACCTATGGATTACATGTAAAGAAGCCTTTTAAAGGTTTGAATACTTCACTTTAATGTGTTAGGGATGTGAGCGGTGAAGGCTCATTTGGCCAGCTTAGTTGGGTTTTGGCCAAGGGACTAATAGAATATTCTGTTAACTAGATTTTTCCTTGGATTATGGTTTTTCCAGGATAAAACATCGTGTTTATGATTTTTGATTTTTTTTTGGTTGATTTTAATCTTCTATCAGTAAATTTATATTTCTCCTTGATAATTTTAGTATGGTAGCACAACTCAGTTGACTTGGAATCTCTAATGAGATTGTTTTGATATTAACTTTGAGATTGAGGTTGTGGTTATGTCAAAAGCACTAGGATATATGGCTTGGATCCTTGGATCTAATGGATATCTTAGTTGTGAGGTTTGATATGTTGTCTAGTTGTAAATATACCAAGAAGTAAGCATTTGTATGTTTACTCAGGACCTAAGGCATTCAAAGTGCTAAGATGATTTGACCTGAATAAGGGAACTCTGTGGAGTTGAAGTAATGGTTCATGTTTACGAGTTATATTGTATGGATAAGAAGTAAGTATTTGTGGAGTTCATTGTGTAGAGGGTCACAGGGAGAACACGCACAAAAGTTGGATTTCGAGAGGAGAGCATTGGGCGAGAGAATAACAGCGTAAGTGCCAACAAAACCATTAATATATATATATATATATATATATATATATATATATATATATAATGAATTTGAAAAAAAAAATTGCATGTAAATGGACATATGTTTGTAAGCCTTGGTCAGGCATGTGTGCCCTTGGAAAATTACCAGCAAAGTCTAGAGTAAGACCTAGGTGATAGGGTGGCGTGTCGAATTATCATCTACCTTGGTTATAAACCTTGAAGCAGGTAGGCCTTGGAGGTGAGCAGTGTCAGCACGCTTCGCTATTTTGGCCAAATTTGGTCAAGGGAAACCCCAAGCCAAGTTTTAAGTGGGGTTTGTTAGGTAAAACTCGACATAGTGATAGAGTCAAAGTTGCTCAATTAAGCAGCGGTCATTTTGGGCACATGGTTTTGGTTGCCCACGGTTTTTTTTTGTGTGCATATGGATTGCATGTAATGAAGCCTTTTAAAGGCTTGAATATTTAATTTTAATGTGTCACGGATGTGAGCAGTGAAGGCTCACTTTGCCAACTTAGTTGGGTTTTGGCCAAGGAACTAATGGATTTTTTTTAGCTGGTTTATTCCTTGGATTGGGGTTTTTCTAGGATAAACATTTTGTTTATGATTTATGATTTCTTGTTGGTTGTTTTTAATATTCTCTTAGTAAATTTATGTTTCTTCTCCATGATTTTAATAGTAACTAAATCATTTCTCTTACTTTTATCATTGATCATAACTGGAAAGTGTTACCTTATGGATTACCTTACCAATCGCTAAATCTAATTATCACTTTAAATTGGATTAATCATTTAGGATATTAGTAATATATCCTAATTAACTCATAATATAACCATGCAAGGTGTTGGGATCTAGAACAAATCTCTCTATGTAGTGGCATCACCCATTATACTATATATTTATAAATTTGGTGTAAATATTTTATGAGATGGCTTGAGGCCTTTTCCAATCAAATTATTGGCCATGTATATTGTTGTCTATATACTAACATTGATATAAAATCCATGTTGAAAAGTGTTGGAAGAGATTCGTGATGGATTAAGGATTCTAGGAAGACTATGCAACATCAAATCCAAATCTCTTCTAGCTCAATGGTACTCAGGTAACTGGTTTTTGTTTCATTAAGAAAAATAGCATTTCAATTGCAATAAATTTCAAAATCAATTTGTTGATTTTCTATTAAATGTAATTCTCATTATATTATTGATTAGAAATTTAGAGTTATTTCCACTATTTATAGTTTTAGATATAGATTGAATTATATGTAAATCAATACTTAGACTTGTAAACCTCAATATCATTGCATATCCATTATAAATATGCATTTTTGTAATATCTTAAGATACATTATTATTTTTTTATTATTAATGGGGTTCATTTTGTGAAATCGTGACAGATCTGCTTATAACTCTAGAAATTAAGATATTGAGCTATAAATGTTAAAGAAAATAAAAATTCATATTGAGCTCTATGATCTATATTTGTTGGGATGTCCCATATTCTTGTTTCTAAAATTCATATTGAGCTCTATCATTTATATTTGTTGGGATGTGTCATATTCTTGTTTCATAGACATATTGGGTGGTTATCTTTATTTTCGTAGTTGCCTATTGTTTTAACTTTGATAATTCATAGTTCTGTGAATGTTCTACATACAAATTATTAGATATAAATTGTAGGTTCCAGTGCCTAAGGCTTCCTATGTTCTTCAATTGATCATAGTCTCGTTTTGATCTATTCAAGGGGGAATACTCTATGCATAAGATTGGGATGTGGTTTTATTTGGGAAGAAATGCTAGAATATGATCTGCTTGACTCAATCATAGTGATCCTCTCCTATTACAAATCTGTTTCTAAACCTAATAGATGCCTTTCTCTGAAGAGAGAGGTGTCTTCTTAATTATTTCCTCTTTCTCCTAAGCTTCCCATATTCTTCTTCCTTGTGACCCTTTTTGTTGATTTTTTTATACACTAAATGATCTGGAGCTCAGCCTCTTCTCACAACAAGCGACTTGAATTTTTAACCTAACAACTTTTCAATTATGACCCATTTGTTATTCTTGAAGGTGACATTCCTCGTTATTTTGAAATAATTGTGAAATGAGGACATGACGATGAGTGCTAGTCTGAGTGGAAGTGAACACTACCCTGAATAAAAGAAATTCCAATGTAACTATTGCGTGAGAGGATAAGACACAAGGAGAAAGTGTCAAACCAAGAAATTGGTTGGAGTTTAATGCGTATTGGAATCACGGGTTACATTCCCTGTCGTCAAAAGTCAACCATCTAATGCAATATTAATGAAGTATATCCTTGAATAACATTTTTTTGTTATAATATTTAATATATGTATAAGACAAAAATGTAGAAGTTTAGATTGACATTATTTAAAAAATAAATAAATAAATAAATAAAATTATGGTGACTATATGAATGTAAAAGTATTTGGAGTATAAAACATACTTTGTTTCATTGAAATGATGAAATATGCAACTATCCTATTGTTGTGGATTCCCATGTGCTAATTTTGTTTTTTCTTTTCTTGTTGTTGAAATTTTAAGTCTAACAACTATGATTAATTTTTGTTAGATTTAAAGTTTTGATGACGAAAAAAAGCCAAGTAGACATCAATAACAACTAGACAACTGTTGTATATTTCATAATTTCAATTCTAAAATTAGTTTAGAAACAAATCAAGGAAGTTTTAGCATGGAATCTACAACTTCAAATCTTCATTGAATCGACATTTGGGAAGATCTAGCAAGGAATATGAACTACTCTCGTTTAACTCTTTGTCATCTGATTGAGATACATTGGGATGTTGTCAAAATGGTTAGTGGTTATCCCTAACTACCAAATACTTGGTATCAAAATTGGTTAGCGGTCAACCCAAACCGCCAGATTCAGAGATCACTTAAGTGGTGATATTACATGTTCACCAATTAGTAGAATATGCCAACTTCTTCTAGCTAACTTATTTGGAAAATGATCAAAATTTTAAGTAATTTAGAAATGTTCAAATATTGGAAATTGTCCATTTCCAGGTTTTATCTTTTTTCTAATTCGTTACAGATCCAACATCGAGTTTTTACAGTTTTTTCAAATAGATTTACCATTGAAGCTTAGATCATATGCTATTGAAAGATCCAGTGTATTGGCTTTTGCACTAGTGTTTATTGCCTAGTTGATATTGAGATATCGACTTATGACTAAGGTGGAGAATTTAACCCTATGGCTTATATTACCAATCAGTAAGTCTAATTGTCATTGTAAATTCTATTAATCATTTAGGATATTAGTAATATATCTTCAAGTGTTGACTAATGAGTTATTTAAGATTTCCTAGGCAATTCACCATGCAATGTTTAAAAATCTACAACAAATGTCTCCGTGAGGTGGCATCACCCATTGTACAAGATATTTGTAACTTTGTGTGAATATTATATAAGATGGCTAGATGCCTTATCCATCAAATTGTTGGTCTTGTATATTGTTGTCTTTATACTAATAAAAAGAAAAATGTGGCTTCAAATAAAATTGATGTTTATTTAGAGGCATTATAATATGAGCTAATAAAATTGTGGAAAGGAATTGAAGAAATTCAAGTTTTAAGGGATGGTGATTCAATCAAATTCACTTTAAAATATTCATTATTTTTTACAATTCATAATCTTCCTATGTATGGCATATTGATTGGTTTCATTTTCATGAATATGATGGATGTCATGCTTGCAACTTTAAGGATTTTGTGAGGTACTAAGGTATTTTGCATCAGAATTATGTATTTATATAAAAATAGCACAAAAACATAAGAAAATATAGATAAATGACTAGATAATAAGTTACTTCGAGGGGGAAACCTCCCTTTATATCACATAAATGAACAATACTTTGATGATTCAAATGACAAGACCTCCTTGGTATATATAGGAGTCTAAAGGGTCAAAATATAATTAGGGCCTACATAAAAATAATATTGTAATGGCTCAACAATAACAATAGTGGGATTCTATGGGGAACAACAATAACAATATTGGGGCAACATTAGTATTATAGGGACCTAACATGCCCCTCTCCCTCAAAAAAGTATTCTCATCAACACTTGAGTAGTTTTGGATGCTTCTGCATAGAATACTCATCCTCCCATATGGAATCTTCAGTGGGTAAGTTCTTCTACTTGATGAGATACGCTGAAATTGATTGATTTTGTAACTGTTGGATTCTCAGTTTCATGACTGCTCCAAGCTCCAATATGATTTTTCCTTCGTCGTCAAGTTCTAGCAATATAGTTTGAACTAGGAGCTTGCCACATATAACCTTCTTTAAGCATGAAACATGGAAAACTAAATGTACTCGCGAAGATGTAGGAAACTCCAATTTGTATACCATAGTACCAATATTTTGTAACACCTTGTAAGGGTCGTAGTACTTGGGTGATAATTTATTATCCTTCTTAGCTTGCTTAAGGGACATTTGCTTGTATTTTTGTAGCCATAAAAATACACAATCGCCCACATCAAGACTTGTTTCATTGCGATGTTGATTTGCCTGTTGTTTCATTTGATTATGCACCAGAGTCGGGTTATCCTTTAAGAGTTTGAGAACTTGTTTTTGTGCTTAATGTGATCTTCCACTGCTTGAACCTTATAATTTTCTCTTAAATATGATGTGATGGATGGTGGATGATATCCATAAAGAACCATAAATGGGGTCATTTTTGTTGTGGTATGGAAGGAAGTGTTATACCACCATTCTGCCATAGGTAACCACTTGACCCATTGTGTTTGTTTATCAAATACAAAAACGAATATATCCTTCCAAATATTTGTTCACTATCTCAGTTTTCCCATCAAATTGAGGATGATAAGATGAGCTACGAGCTAATTAAGTATTAAGACAAGAAAATAAATATTTCCAAAAAATTCTAGTAAAATGGGATCTTTGTCACTTACAATAATATTTGGGTTTCCATGTAGCCTTTGAATTGTTTCCACAAATGTAGTAGCGACGGTATTGGCTTTGAAAGGATGAGATAGTGCACAAAAGTGTGCATACTTGGTAAGTTTGTCAACTACCACCATGATGACACTCTTTCCTTTGGAATTGGGTAAATTTGTGATAAAATCCATTAAGAACTCCTCCAAATGCTGACTTGGAATGGCTAATGGTTGTAAAAGACATGGGGTCTTAATTGTCTCAACTTTATTTTATTAGCAAACCAAACATTCTACCATAAACTTTTGAATATCAAATTTAAGGCCATCCAAAAAAAAACTTCTTGACCCCATGGTAATTTTTTAAAAATCCTAAGTGTCCTCACATAGGAGAGGTGTGCAACTCCAAATGAAACTTTTGTTTTATTTGGGAGTTGTTACAAAGATATAAGCTATCTGTGTACCATAGCTAATCATTTTCTTGATAAATGTATTAAATGCACTAGGATATTGCTACAACTTTTGAATGAGTGTCCACACATCATCATCATTCTTCCATTCATCCTTTGCTTCAGTTAACCAATGAGGTTGGATAATAGAAATGACATATAGCAATGGCTAAACATCCTCATCCCTTCTTGATAGTGCATCTACAACAACATTTTGCTTCCCATTTTTGTAGATGATTTCAAAGTCATAACCCAACATCTTTGTGACCCATTTTTGTTTGCTCTTCTGAAGATAATATTTGTTCCAAGAATTATTTTTTCCTGCGAAAAGAAACCCATACTATAAAAGAAAAATGCATTTTGTATATACACATAGAAGTGTGCATTCTTCTTGGATCTACCTAGATCCATGAGTGGCTTACATAAGTCAAAAGAGAATACCTAAAGAATGGAAAAAATAGACCTAAAGGCCTAGAGAAAAAATATGTACATATAAAGTAGAGAAAAACCCATCAACACAAAGAAGAAAGTAATATATAGGAAAGATCAAGTAGCAACACTAATATTTCCCTTATTTCCCTTTTCTTTCTAGACCTGCTGCTAAGTCCTCATACTAGTACCAGTTGGAATCAAAGAAAAATAACACTCGATTACCTTTGGAGGATGATCCTTGTCTGAATATGAGCTTTCAAATACATGGACACATTTTGTGCCCCCCAAACCATCTTCAATGTGTGTCTCTTTAGTTTGTTGTTCTGGATCCATAAGGATTTCATCATCTACCATGGCATGCATGGGAGAGACATCACCTTGAGTCACCACACCCCAAAATGTGGCTGAAACATGTTTTAGCTTAGCCTCTACTTCTGATTATGCAAGATGGTTTCTAGGAATATCCTCCTCCTTACCATCTAATAAGTGAGGATTTGTGAACTGCCAACCTTTTTTCTTAGTTGTCATCCTCTTCTTCTTTTTTGGGTTATTTTTTTCCTAGGGACATGATTTTTGTAAATGGCTTGTCTGAAAACATTCACAACATCTAAAAGTAGTGTTCTCAAAATCTAAAACTTGACTCCAATAGTAGTATTGATGTTTCATTTATATATGGCCAGGAAGACTTTTACTGAGGTCCATCTCTACACATATTCTAGTGAATGTAATGATGCCTTTCTTTGTCCTTTCATTTTCCATCTTCTTGAATTTCCCAAGTGTGTTCCCAATATTCTCTATGACCTTTGGATGACAAAAAGGTAGGGGGGAATTTGGGAGTCTCGCCCAAACTGGCATAGTAGAAACCACCATAGTAGTGGCATTGAATTTTAGGAACCATGGTATAATGAAAAGGTCCACATTACCCCAAACCCTTGGTTCATCATTTAGTACAATGTCCATTTCTTTTTGTGTGTAAAATTGTGCAATGAAAGAACCTTTGAGCATAAATAGATGTTGCAGTTTGGTGTCCAAAGGGTTAAAATACATTCATGAAGATCCTCCGATTTGGACCAAAAACCACTAAATCTACAAATTAAAGCCTTTGATTTAAGAGTGGAGGAGAGGTTGTTTACCTTGGTGAGATTTATATCCATGAGGGGATCATTTTCCATTTGTTCAAAAATGTAGGAACCAAGATTATTTTGGATTCATGGTCCATTGCTATTTTGGGGTAGATCGACAAGAAGGGGATAATTTCCCTTGATTGCATCCTTGTATGAAGAAGATCCATTTTTATTATTGTAACGTGGGGCACCATCTTGCATTAGAACAACACCAATACCATTTCCTGAGGCATCACATTCCATAATAAAGGTTTTTGTGAGTTCAAGTGTAGCTAAGACTAGAGCATGGCATGTTGCCTCTTTAATATGTTCAAAGGCCCTAGTTTCTTCTAGAGTCCAAAAAATTGTATCTTTCTTCAGTAATATTGTTAGAGGTGCTACTATTTTCCCATAATTCTTAACAAACTTTTCATAATAACCTATCAACCTGAGAAATCCTCGAATATTCCTTAAGGTTATGGGGATTTTCCATTCCTTTATGACTTTAATTTTGTTATGGTCTACCTTAACACCCTCATAAGATACAATATGACCCAAATATTCCACTTTCGGTACCCCAAAGAAACATTTGAAGGGTTTTGCATACAATTTTTTCTCCTCCAATAGTTCGAGCACCATGTCAACATGTTGAACATGATCTTTCTAAGACTTGTTGTAGATTAGTACATCATCAAAAATACTCGTGAAATTTCTAAGGAAGGGTTTGAAAGTGGAATTCATCAAACCTTGAAATGTGGAAGGTGCATTAGTAAGGCCAAAAGGCATCACCAAAAATTCATAATGACC
>APFE030727164.1:12955-35831 GCA_000404065.3 Pinus taeda | reverse complement strand
TTATGTCAGCTCTGATTATATTATGACCCCTTAGACTCCTATATATAGAAAGGAGGTCTTGTCATTTGTATCATGCAAGAATTGTTCATTCGTGTAATGTAAAGGAGGTTACCCCTCGAAGAGGCTTATTTTGAAGGTGTTTATCTATCTTTTCTATCTTTTTTTGAGCTGGTTCATAACATTTGGTATTAGAGCTTTGGATTCTAGGGTTTTGCTGCTCCAAACGGGCCATCGTGGCATTTTCACTCTAACCTTTTTCTGCGATGTTTCAGAAGCTAAAACAAAAACCCATTTGATACGAACTCACACTGAACCTTGAGTCCAAATTTCAGATCTTGTCTCACTATATTCTCAGAGATCTGATCTGAGGAAATTAGGGTTTTTGCAAGCTCCAGAATTCCATCTCAAATAGGTCATCGTGGCATTTTAGCTATAATTGTTTTTCTACAAAGTTTTAGACTCTGAAATTAAAATCCATTTGAGATGAAAACTTGGTGAAGCTCTGACCCGAATTTCAAATATTTTTTCTCTATATTTTCAGAGATACAGTCCAAGACATTTAGGGTTTCTGCAGGCTCCCAAATTATATCCTAAATAGGTGACCTTTGGGAAGTCATCATAACTTTCTCTTTGAGCATCAGATTGAAATTCCATAAGAAGTTACAGAAAGAGGACGGACTTTAGTTTTATGTATATCAGTTTTTGGTCCTAAGGTCGAAATAGGGACACGTGGAAGGTCGTACAAGTTCGCTCTACTAAACTAGTCTATAATCAGGTCATCATAGGAGATTTGGTATAACTCTTTCTTAAAGAATCAAATATTGTTCAAACTGGTGGGGTTAGAAAGAGAACTCAGAGAGCTACCACAGGACGCAAGTCTAGATCTTGGAGGTCCTAAATTACAGAGATACAGCAGATTCAAGATCGAGCTCCTAAAATCAAGAAAAGGCGATATGAGGAAGTTTGATGGCAAGGATCTGATTAATTGGATACTACAGATGGAACAATATTTTGAGCTACATGAGGTGCGGCTGTTACAAAAGGTACATATTACATCTTTATATTTATAACCAAATCAATTTTTATGGTATAAAGGGCTTTGTTCTCGTAAACCACTTGTCACATGGTCAATTTTCACGGAGGAAATGATAGCACATTATGAGGATACAAAGAGCAACAACTTCTTTAGCAATTGATAAATATCAAACAAAAGGTTTCAATGGCAGAGCACATTGAGAACTTCCAAAAGTTGAATATAAGGGTAAATGATATTCCAAAGAAGTAGAATATTGATGTCTTCATAAGGAATTTAAAGGATAACATTCAACATGAGGTTCGTCTTTGGGAACTTGATTCATTGAAGAAGGCATTCAAGCTGGAAAGAAAATTTGAAAGCAAAATTATGGAAACAAGAAATCCTGCCAGTCACAATTATAAAGATGGAAGTGTTTTTTCTCCTAGCCTTCCACAACCTACAAGGTTTACACCACAACAATTGGAAGAAAAAAGAGAAAAAGGGCTTTGTTACAATTGTGATAGAAATACACTAAAGGTTGTAAGTGTGCTGAGAAGAAATTATTTTACATAGATTATTGAAGAGGAGGAAGAAAAGGATCAAGAAACATCAAAGAAGAGGATATACACAGGAACCAACCCTAGAGAAAGAAAAATGAATCCGACCATATATTGTAAAGCATTGGCAAGAATTACCACTCCTCAAACTCTCAAGATAGAAGGACATATCAAGAAGAAAAAGGTTCAAGAAGTGAAATATCACATCGAGAAAGAAGAAATGAATCAACCTATTTATAATGCATTGGCTGGAATTAACACTCCTCAAACTATTCAAGATAGAAGGACATATTAAGAATAAAAATGTTCAAGAGTGAAAAGATCACATCGAGCATCAAGAAATGAATCCGACCATATCTTGTAATGCATTGGAATAAATTACCACTCCTCAAACTCTCAAGATAGAAGGACGTATCAAGAAGAAAAATATTCAAGTAGTGAAATATCACATCGAGTATCAACAACAAGTTCTCCAACTTTTAAAGGATAACGCCACTTTGGTGCAGAATCGAATGAAACAACATCCAATCAACATCGCAGTGAAAGAAGTTTTGATGTGGTGATTGGATACTTTTATGGCTACATCTCAAGCAAACTATTTATGAGAAGGAAATGTTGGCAACAATACATGCACTTAAGAAATAGCGACCTTACCTAATGGGAAGGCACTTCAAGGTAAAAATAGATCATGATAGTCTTAAATACTTTTTAGAACAAAGATTATCTTTAGAAGAACAGAAAAATGGGTCACAAATATGTTGGGTTATGACTTGAAATCATCTACAAAAAAGGGAAGCAAAATCTTGTTGCAGATGCACTCTCAAGAAAGGATGAGGATGTGGAACCATTGTTTTGTGTTATTTCTATTATCCAACCAGATTGGATAAACAAAGCAAGGGATAAATGGAATAAGGAAGAAGAAGTGTGGCCACTCATTCAAAAGTTGCAGAAGGTCCCAGTTCAAACAATATTGCCAAAACTTGACGAGGAAGGAAAAATCATATTGGAACCTGGAGCAATCACAGAAACAAGAACCCAACAGGTACGAAATCGATCATTTTGAGAGTATCTCATCAAGTGGAAGAAATTACCCACTAAAGATTCCACATGGGAGGACAATAATTTATACAGAAGCATGAATAACTACTCAAGCGTTGAGGACAACACTTTTTGAAAGAGAGGGACATGTTAGGTCCCTATACTACTAGTGTAACCCCTTATTGTTATTAGTACAACCCCTTTATTATATTGTTGTGCCCATGTATTCACCATATTGTTATTATTGTGCCCCATAGAAGCCCACTATTGTTATTATTGTGCCCTTACATTATTATTGTTATGTCGGCTCTGATTATATTATGACCCCTTAGACTCCTATATATAGAAAGGAGGTCTTGTCATTTATATCATGCAAGAATTGTTCATTTGTGTAATGTAAAGGAGTTTTCGCCCTCGAAGAGGCTTATTTTGAAGGCGTTTATCTATCTTTTCTATCTTTTTGTGAGCTAGTTTCATAACAATATCCTTCTATATTGAGAGTTTTAGAAGTGGTAATTCCCACCAATGCATTACAAGATATGGTCGGAACCATTTCTTCTTTTTCAACCCTTGGGGTTAATTCATGGTGTATATCTTATTCTTTTGATGTTTCTTGTTCCTTTTCTTCCTCCTCTTCACAATCTATGTAAAAAAAATTCTTCTCAACACGCTTATGGCCTTTATTTTATTTACTATCACAACTATAACAAAGCTCTTTTGCTCCCTTTTCCTCTAGTTGTTATGGTGTCAACCTTGTAGGTTGTAGGAGGCTAGGAGTGGCAACACTTCCATATTTATATTTGTGAGTGGTAGACCTCCTTGTTGCCATAATTTTTCTTTCAACTTTTCTTTCCACCCTGAATGCATTCTCCAATGACTTAGGTTCCCAAAGGAGAACCTCATGTTGGATGCTATCCTTTAAATTCCTTATGAAAGCATTTGTCAAATTCTCCTTTGCAATATCGTATACCTTGATATTCAATATTTTGAAGTCCTCAATGTGCTCTGAAAGATTTATCAATTGAATAAACAAGGTATTGCTCTTTGTATCCTCATAATGTGCTATCAATTCCTCCACAAAAATTGTCCAAATGATAAGTGATTTACGAGAACAAAGTCATCGATACCACAAAAACTAATTGGGTTCTAAATATAAAGATGTAATGCATACCTTTTGTGTGTGTTGCACATTGTGCAGATCAAAGGACTGGTCCATCTATAGAATCCATGTTACCATATCCTTGCCATCAAAATTCCTCATATTTATATTTGGAATATGGTTGGTCTTCGACCTAAAGTTAGAGTCTCTAAAATCATGATTCACATTCATTTTTTTCTCATAGTGATTTTCATGGAATACCTTATCCCCATTAGGAAGCATTTATTATAGTAACTTTGTCAAGTCTTGCTTCAAACCTTCCATTTATCCTTATAACCATCCTTCATACCTCTCATGTTCCTTTTTATGTTTGATTTTATGTTCCTTTGGTTGATCTTTGTGAGAGTGAAATTTGTTGCACTTGGTCTTGTAATTTTGATATATCATGTTGCATTTATTCCTCTTCTTCATGTGTCATAGTAAAGATTTTTTAGGGATTAATAGGCATAGATTTTATGAGAAATTTTTCAGCATAAATCACATGAAATTTCATTTGTCGACGCGTTTCGAACTAACAAGTGTGGTTCATCATCAGGACAAGTTGAAGAAATAGATCTAGCTTTGCCTATTAAATAGTTTGAGCAGTACATCCAACGGCTATATTTCTTGACCAAGCAATGGTTATATGGACTAACTGCTAAATTTGATTGGGAAACGGTTAGTAGAACAAGATTAAGGGCATGACCTCTATTTTTATAATTCCAATGAATATTAAATTGATAGTTAGTTATATTCTTATTAAAATAAAGGTTAAAGGGACTACGAGTAAATAATTTTTAAAATAAATTAATAATTAGTTAAAAAGATTATTAAATATATAAATAATAGTGTAATTAATTATTAAGAGATGTTAAAATATAGTTAGTTATATTTTTATTAAAAAGTTAAAGGTGGCCCCCGATCGGGGTGTGGAGAAACGCAGTGGAGGGTAGCAGGCAGAATTATGATTATGGCAGGACAGAGGAACCAATTCCTATATGTGGTGTTGTCCTTTCCACCAGGGAAGTGTACTGCATGTTAGCGCACATTCCAAGAAACTGGAGTGGGGGAGGTGGAGTGAAAGCGGTAAGCAGTAGTGGCGGCGATAGTGGAAGAGGGAGAGGGACAGATGTATTATATCATATGAAGGTGGCGAAGGGTAGTAGGAAGGGAAAGCTGCGTTGGGAGGAAGAGGAGCAGAGCGCACAACAAACAGAAGGAGCATCCAAGGAAACTAGGGACAAATGGGGAAATGGGACAAAACTAAGGAAGGGTTCTAGACGGGTGGAGAAATTGTTACCAAGTTGATAGTCTGGGAAGAAACATGGAGGGACGAATCACCCAACCCACAGCGAAGGATAAGAGGGAGGCTGAAGGGAGTGATATGAAAACCATGCATCTAGCCCATCATCTAATTCGTATGACTGAAGGCCTGCTTAATTTCTTGCATCACGAAAAAAACAAGCATAGAAACCCCCAAACAAATGGAGAAGATGGTAGCAGGGGAGGAGGGATAAACACCAAGAAAATTGAGGAGGAAAACAGTTATGTTAAACACCAAAATCTGACTTCTGTGAATGAAAATTGTCAACAGGAAACGGTAAAAAGAAGGATGGTGGGCCCGGGTCATGGTAGAGGGCATGGAGGCAGAGGTCATCCGAGAAGGAGAAATTAAGAGGATCCACCAACAGCAGCACCGGAGAGCCAACACAGAGGGAGAAGATCTACCTTGACAGCAATCTAGGACGCTGCCAGAGCTTATAGGGAAGGCACAAATGATGATATTCGTCATATTATTCAAGATATGAAAGGAAATGTGATGGAGGAACAGTCTGATTCTGATATTGAAAGTGGGCAAAAGTTATTAGCGATCCAGGTAATACTCGTGGAAGGTTGACACTATATCGGCAAACTCTTCACATCTACTGGGTGTTAAAACGCCTTCTTGTGAAGGCTCTGGAGCAGGTGGCAGGGGAAATGGCTGAAATAGCCCAAGGGATGCCAAAGCTGCAAAAAGAAATGAGAAATTTTCAAGTAATCATGATGATGCAAAATAATGAGCTGGAGAAGAAGCAACATAAGCTAACTCAGATGGCTCAGACGATTCCAAACCAGGAAGAACCCATGGATACCCCCATTGATACTGATCCAAATGTTGATGATCAAAAGGAATAATCATTCTTTGTCTCTCATGTTTTTAGTGAACTATCTTGCTTTCACTGTTTTATGCTTGCTCGTAGCTTACTAAGTATTTTTAACTATTTAGTGCACATTGCCCGGATGGAAAGACTAGTTAAATTTTGGTTTTGGAATGCTTATAGCAAACTTAGGTGGCCAACAGCCCTGGTTTCCCTTCGGGGCAGGTTGAGGCCACCAAAACGATGTATTTGGTCTCATTGGTTAATATAAATAGAAAAGGAAGGCACTACCTACACTTACAAAAAAAAAGAAGTTAAAAGTGAATATTTTACTACTTATAATTCGAAATATATATTAAAATAAATAAAATTATAAAATAAATTTATTTTAAATTAGTAGTTATTTACAAATATTATAGAAATTTTAGGGGGTTAGAAAGCATATTATCCTAGATTGATTCAATAAATAGAATTATTATTAGAGTTTTGAAAGGAATAATAGTGTTACCATAATAATATTAAATTAATTTTATTAATGAAGTCGTGTACTTATAACCTAAATAAAAATAAAATAACCCTGAAGAGCGACTAAGAGGTGAGGGCCGGGACCCAACAACTATAGATTATCCATAACTAATACAATATCTCAAAACAACTCATCAAAGATTAAAGGCCAAAGAGAGAAGGATACGGGAAAACAAGGGGAAAACAAGACCAAGAACAAGCTAAAAAAGGAGGGAGGGAAGAAAACGACTAGGAAGAGAGGGTTGGGATCCAACAAATAATGATCTTCCATCCGTAAGAACAAAGGAGTGATGTGTGGATATATGGCTGGATGGGAAAAACCACTTTTCAGACCCCCCCTCCTTTGAGAAACTTAGAATGAGAGCAGGGGGGTCCGAAGTCTTCTCCACCGTTGATCTGGGTAGATCTGAGTTGTTTATTAAATCAATGTCAGTCGGGCTTTTATATCACAATTGGTGTTCAAAGCGGAGGCAAAGGTACAGGCAAGATTATGAAAGTTGTGATAAGCTTAGAAGCGAAATCATTCATATCCACTTAAACATCGTGTCGGGTCTAGGTGGACTAATCGTAATTGCAAATCGACTAGGGTGAAGGATTTGTTATAAGGCGTGTCTCTTTCAAACTTGTGATTGTGAAGTCCCGGGGTGATGTGGAAATGACATCACGAATGACATCGTGATGTGATGTGGCATGTGACATGGCAGACGATGTGGTGATGACATGGCAGTTGACGTCATTAATGATGTCATATCGCAATTGACATTCGAAGTAGAAGAAAAGGAATATGGTTTAAGTCCTGAATACTTGCGATTTGCGATGTGCAAGATGATGTGGATGATGATGTCACTTATGACGTGGATCTGACATCATTGATCACAATCACAATTGGTGGTGTGAAGCAAGGTAGAACCTTTAAACTCTTGTGATTGCGCGGAAGTGAGATTTTAATGAATTGTAGTGAATAATCCCCGCGGTTTTGGCTATATCGCATATCACAATCGGTTATGGCAGGAAGCAGGAGGCAAGACCTTTGGAAACTGCAATAGCCACGGATGAGAGATTTTAATTGAATCACAGTTGATTTCCACGTCGGGTCCGGGTCTAATCGCAATCGCAATTAGTTAAGGTTCAGACTTAAGTTTTTTGGAACTTTTGCAATCACAACAGAGTTAGTGGAGGGGGCTTTTCCTTATGAAACTTTGTTTATTTGCGATGCGGGGAAGTCTTTTCCTTTAGAAACTTTATGATGTGGGATTTGGACGAGTCGGAGTTTATAAAGATAAAACTTTTGGGAATTAAAAAACTCCGATTATTTTGTTTTTTTATTAAATAACCCATATTTTTTAATACTTAAGGTTTTTGAATCCTTATAGTTTTGGTCTCGGGGGCTATTAAAATTTGGTTTTTTTTAGCTAATCAAGGTTCAATACTTGGTTTTAATTAAAAAGCCTAAGTATTAAACTTTGGTTGTAGTTCTTTATTAACAATTTTTATGTTGATTTTCTAAAACTATAGGGTCCCTATTTTAATATAATAAATTTCATAGGAAATTTATAATATATTAAAATGTGGGTTGTTGAACAGTACAACAATTGGTGATTTACTGGAAGAACCGGTTATCTTTGATAAACGAAATTTTCCTAAAATTCAGTGAAAATAATCTAAGAAGTGGAAACTACTTTTCGAAACATTAAGATAAATAAAATTACTCTGAGTATAAAACTCATTAATTTGCAATTTCTTTAAAAAACCTTTCGTGAATGAAAAAAAAAACTCTTATTTACTTGTATCAGTAATCAATTTATAAAAATAAAGTAGGGAGCCTCTTACGACTTAGTTTGTAGTGTACTCGTTTGTCATAGGTACAGCCACTGCTGCCAGCAGACGTCGATAGCCTCAAAAGGGTTACCTTTTAACAAATAACAATCCAGTATCCCATCCATTTAATAGCGCAATAATTAGAAGTATTTTTTTTTAGCTGGTATGTTCGATTCTCCTGTAAGCAGCTTGCAGAAACCTTGCCCTCTGACAATTTTGGTTGGTTTTATTTCAATATCATACTCCTGCAAATATCTTACCCAATTTGCCCTCACTGTTGGGAATGGAACTATTACTTTTATTGTGTTTTTAAAAGAAAATGTCTAAAATTCTTTACATATTTATATACAGCAAACACTTGTTTTTCTACCTCTAGATAATTCAATTCAGCACCCTGAAAATTTGGACCGAAAAATGAGATGGGTGCTTCAATTTTCTAATGATCAATTTGTGTCAAAACAGTGGCATAAGATGTTGAAGAAGCAAAGGTATATAAGATGAAATGATCGGAGAAATTCGGAGTAATTAAAGGAGGAGCATTGATGATTGCATGTTTGATTAAATCGAATGCTTGCTTTTCATGATGAATCCATTTAAAAATTGTGTTTTTCTTAATAATTTGTTGTAACGGCAAAATAATTTGTGAGAAATCAGGGACAAATCTTTTGACAAAATTGATCTGTCCAAAAAATGATTGCATATTTTTTTTGTTATATGCTGGAGAAATTTCTGAAATTTCTTTTATTCTATCAGGGTCAATGTAAATTCCATTTTTTGACACAATGAATCCAAAAAAATTCCCTTCACTAAAAGCGATAACAAAAAAAAAAAAAAAAAACTTTTTCAGATTTAATGAAATCTCATATTTTCTACCGTGTTCAAAAATTTGTCTTAAGTTCTACAAATGATTATTTTTGTTCTTTGAATAATAATAAAATAAAATAAAAATTTAAAAGAAGACTTTTTCAGATTTAATGAAATCTCATATTTTCTACCGTGTTCAAGAATTTGTCTTAAGTTCTGCAAATGATTATTTATGTTCTTTGAATAAACAGTAATGCCATCCAAATAAAAAACAACCGTTTTATTTAACAGACCTTTGAAAGCTATATCCATGGCTCGTTGGAAAGTGGCTCCTGCATTTATTAAACCGAATGGCATTTTTTGGTAGGCATAAGTTCCCCATTTAGTTCTAAAAGTAGTCTTTAGCTATTATCTGGGTGGACCATGATTTGATTATATTCTGAGAAACCATCAAGGAAAGACATAAGTTAGGAACCAGCCACTGATCATAAAATATATTCCATAGTGGGTAGCAGGAAATTATCCTTTTGACTGGCCTTATTAAGATTCCTAAAATCTATACAAATGCGGATATCACCGTTTTTATTCCTAACAAGTACCAAGTTGGAAACCCGTCTTGAATGCTTAACTAGAAAAATGATTTTAGCCTTAAGGAGTTTATTCAATTCCGTTTTGATATGATTTTCTAAGTTCGAATGAATTTTCCTTAATTTTTGTTGGACAGGTTTATCATTAGATGTAATCGGAATTGTGTGTTGAATGATAGAAATGTCAAATGTTTTGAGATGTCAATAACTCCAAGCAAATATATCCTTATCTTTTTTTAACAAAATGAATAAAGGATAATCTTTCTTCAGACAAGAGACCAAGTCCTAAATTGATGTTCTGGGGTTTAAGATTTTTCCCAAGGTTTATTAATTTAGATCTCAAAGTTGAACTTTATAGTTTTGAATTAGTAACTCTCTTAAATTTGTCTTTTAAATCATAGAGATCCTCAAGTTTAACTACAGATTTGGGTATGGGATTATCATCAATTTTCTGTTTTAATTGATTTTCGTGTTCATCTTCATCAATTATTTGGTCATCGTATGATTTTTCAGAAGTTAAGAAGCTTAAAATGTCTTCATCGTCATTAAATACCCGCCAATTGGTGATATTTTCGGGAATGGATGGTCTGAAGATTAACTCTACAGAAAATTGATCGGGGTTGTAATCTTCAGATGGGATCAGTTTTGATGCAACGTTAGCAAGAAGGTCAGCGTTGGCATTCTGAATCCTAGGAATAGCAGAAATGTTAAACGCTAAAAAATGTGAAGTGAAAGACTGAACCAAAGATTGATAATGCTTCAAGTGTGTAGAGATACAATGCATCATGTTTCTTACTTGTTTAATTACAATTTCTGAATCTCCAAAAACTTGAAGGTATTTAATGTCAAGGCTAATTGCTTTGTACATACCTTGGACCAATGCCTCATATTCTACAATATTACTTGTGCATTCGAATTCCAATTTGCAAGTCAAAATTGTCTTCACACCTTCAGGATTAATCAAAATGCAACCTGCTCCTGCACCATCACTTGATTTCGACCTATCAAAATATAATGTCTAGAATAAATAATTAACTAATGGTTTTTCTAACATATTTACACATCTGGAAAAGTAAATCTATGAAAAAATTTCAATTTGAGAAGCTACAGAATTACTCAAAAATGGTGATGTTAGTGCTTTAAAATTCTCAAAAAATGATTCATTAGAGTAGTTTCCAAGAATGTTGTTATTAAATGTTGCTGACTCATTTTCACCTTCGAAATCTGTTACTGAATGTTTCATGTGTTTTTCTCAGTTGATTCTAATTTTATTATCTTTCCATTAAATGGGAGACATAAGTGAGGCCAATCAGTGGAAAAATAACTGTGTAGTTTTTCTTACCAATCTCTACTAAGAATTAAATCGTAGAAATCTGGGATATCAGTAACTAATATATCAATTATTTGACAAACTTCAGGTTTCAAAGATAATGTAATAAGAATTGAATTCATTTCTCCTATGACTTTGACTTCTGTCCTATCGAGTTACACAATGTGAACTGGGGTTTTTTGGGGTAACATGTTTAATTTCAGACAAACTGAATACGGCATGATATTCGAAGAAACCCCTGAATCTACTAAGCAGTTATGTACATTTTTATTAAATATTTCAAAAGTCAAAAGAAAATGAGGGATATGTGAATTAGAATTGTCACCTATCATAATAGCATCATAGGAATTGAATAATGAATGACTAGGAGGTTTACCCATTCCGTTAGAAGCTTTGGATACCACAACAGCAAGAAGAGGAGAAGCAGATACTGTGTTCAATTCTTCCAGTAAACATTTCTGTTTTTGTTTGAGTTTAGTGAGTTTATGAAGGGAAATGTTTGATTTTATTTTCTTCATATCCTCAACTATATTGTACTCAATAGTATCTGAAACTACTAAGGTTCTGGTTGAAGATGGAGAATTGGATGAAGACAAAATTTCTTGTGGGGAAGTGGAAGTGGATTTTTTAACAGCAACTTTATCTTTAGCAGTGGAAGTTGAAGGTTTATGTTTCTGAATTGGTTATATAGGATCAAATGGACCTTTACTTCTTTTGCCAACAGGTAATGCTTCATATTCGTTTTCACTATCAGAAATAGAAAGAATAAAATCCAACATTCCATTTAACTCAGCTATTTGTTCATCTTGGGATTCATTAGTAGAAAATGTTGCTTCCTCCTCATCTTCATCATCTGTTTCTGCATTAGATATCGTGTTTGGAGGTTGTGGATTAGGTGGTTGATTTCTTCTTAATAGTCTAAAAGGTTTTGTGGAAGAAGATTCATCTATTTGTTTTTTTATCTCTACCATCTCGTTAGACAAATTTTTAAGGACTTGTTGCAAGCCTTCAAGATCAAAGCGATCTTTAAGTGATTTCTTTTTTGGCTCATCCTTAAATGTAAAATTTTTTAATTTTCTGTCTTCCTGATCTTTTTTCTTTTCCAGTGCATTTATCCCCTTCTCTACATACACAACTTCTTTCATATTTTCTACCAAGGTATTTTTATTAGCTGTATCTACAAAAATCGTTATGTTAGAAGGAAGAGATGAAATATACCATTCAATCTGTACATCGACACCAGGTCTAGAAGTAGCTGGGATTTTATTTAACAATTTGTTAAATCTGGAATTGAAATCTTTTATCTTTTCCCTTGAATTTGTTTTTAAATTGGAAAGGACATTGATAAGAGATGTGGTTGAGCGATCATCACCAAATTTAGTCAAAAAATGTTCTTCAAAAATATCCAAACTATTAATAGAATTGGTTGTTAATGAAAAGTATCAAGGCCCTGCTGATACTTTAAGAGTGTACAGGAATAATCTAACAACCACGTCTTCTTCATCTACGCCATTAAGATTGATGGCTAACATATAATTATGAAGGTGCTCTTCAGCACGTAACCCATCATCAGGATTGAATTTGGGAATCCATCTTTCAGTATGTTTTGGTAGAAGATGAAGTGGTGATGGAATTTGAATAGCTCCCAGATTGGACCATGGTCTAACTACCATTGTAACAGTTGGTGAGGTGGATGTGATGAAAGAAGAACTGGCAGCTATGATAGTACTTCTTGAGGTAGCACTAGTCATTTGTGTAGAGGAAATGGAAATCACTGAAGTGATTGATAGAGAAAAAGGAAGCGAAAAAGGAATAAATGGAGATCTTTGTGAATGAGAGAGTGAAATAATCTCACTAGTAGAAGTTCGGTAATTTGATGTAGTAGTTTTCGTTAGGATGGACTGAAGTGGAAATTCAAATGACGAAATGCCAAATTTTTTCACTTCGGGACCGAGTCAAAACACCAGTTCTGTAAAAAATAGAAGTTATACTTCCTTCAGAAACTTCGGATGATTCAGGCTTTCTCGATCAAATGGAGATGTCTTCCAATTTCTTTACCAAAGTTGTAATTTTTGGTGATTCTAGAGTATAATCCGTAGGGATTACCTTAGGAATTATTCTAGGAGACTTGGGAGGTGATTGTACAACTCCTGATCTAAAAGTAGGATATTTTGGAGGGGATATAGAAGTTATAGGAGATTTGGAGGGGGAATGACTCTTAGAATGGCCATTTGTTTTTGGATCAGACTTAATTTCCATTCATACTCTGCATGCCCTCCTTCTAGCACCAAAAAGTGTTGAGGTCTCAAAAATCGTTGCATCAACCCAGGAGGAAAACCACCCGGTCTGGACCTTAAGACAACTCCTTTTCCTTTTAGGTAGTGGCTCCAACTGGGGATAATGGGACCTGTTTCCCAATGAAAGGTTATTGAATGGATGTGTAATGTTTATAGTGAAGTGAAATAGATGAATTTGTAGTAATAAATTAAATGGAAAACATATGCATTAATCTACTCTATAACCCGAGAATGTTTAACTTTTATTTAGATGTGATCTATAATGACTTTCCTTAGTAAATGACAATACAGCTTGCTCAAACACCAACGGAAACGAAAATATATCAAGATGATTATGTGGATTAAATATTTAATTAAAATAATGTGTTTAACTCATATCACATTTAGAGTATCAAAACAAATTGCTTAACATGTATTTAAAAATATCAATAGCAGCATGATCAGAAATGAATACATGTAACATTGTTCTTTAAATAACATATAATAGGAAATCTGAAAATCTAAATTCACTATTTATTTATAAAAAAAATAGAGGTACAAAGATGGAATACCAGATGTATGTTGCTCAAATCATAAAAGAAATAGTATTGCTTTATTCGTTCCCACAAAGATGATTCCAAGAGTACAATAATGTAACTTCTCAAAATTCTTTATGAAAATTCCTAAAAAATGTTTCAATCATTCTATTGAGAAAAGTATGAAAGTAGAGTAGTGCGAGCTTTTGTAAGCCTTTCTTCGTAAAATTCAGGACCTTTATTTCGTACAACAAGCAAGATTAAATAGTAGAAAACAATTGAATCCATTGTGCAGAGTGTTGAGGGCATTTAAACAGATCCCTTCAACAATGTTTAAAGGAAAACATTTTTTTGGTAGCAATGTTCTGAATGTAATTTGTTGTCTTCATCAAATTTGTTTGTTCCATCAAATTCGTTGGATGTTTGTCCATATGTTTGAATTGAACTGCTGCTTATCAGCACAACTGTCTTCTTCTGTCATGAACCTGAACACAAAAACAAGAATCGATAAGCTAAAAATAAATGAGACTGATAAGCGAGTCTTATTTGAAACAAATCATGTTTTGTAGAAAATCATGATAAAAACGTAGAGCGTAATCAATCTGAACACAACCATCATGGAGAGGAATGCAGAGTGAGGTCTGTGACAAGACAAGTTGGACTTTACGGTCTTATTGCATATCGTTTTTAGATCGGGGGTAGAACTCAAAATAATCGCAATCACTTGGAGGTCGAGAGTACTTCAAATAAAATTGCAATTGCAATCGCGGAAAGGTGGACGGGTAATGGTTTTTTCAGAGGGGATCGGAAGTGGTAAGTGGTTTGTGAAGAGGGGAGTCCGAAAGAACAAAGGAGTGACACATGGATATATGGTTGGACAGGAAAAACCACTTTTCGGACTCCCCCCCCCCTTGAGAAACTTAAAATGAGCGCAGGGGGGTCCAAAGTTTTCTCTGTCATCGATCTAGGTAGATCTGAGTCATTTATTAAATCAAGGCTAGACGTGATTTTATATCACAATTGGTGTTCGGAGCGGAGGTAGAGGTACAGACAGGATTATGAAAGTTGTGATAAGCTCGGATGCAAAATAATTCATATCCACTTAAATATCATGTCCGGTGTGGGTGGCCTAATCGCAATTGAAAATTGGTTGGGGTGCAGGATTTGTTATAAGTTGTGTCTCTTTGAAACTTGCGATCACAAAATCCCAGGGTTACGTGGCAGTGACGTCATGAATAACATCATGATGTGATGTAGCGGGTGACGTGGCATGTGACATGGAAGATGACATGGCAGTTGACATCATTAATGACATCATATCGCAATTGGCATTCAGAGCAGAAGAAAAGGAATATGGTTTAAGTCCTAAATACTTGAGATTTGCGATGTGTGGGATGACATGGAGGATGATGTCACTTGTGACTTGGATATGATGACATTGATCGCAATTGCAATCGGTGGCGAAGCGTGGTAGAACCTTTAGATTCTTGTGATTGCGCAAACGTGAGATTTTAATGAATTATAGTGAATAATCTCTGCGGGTCCGGCTATATTGCATATCGCAATCGGTTAAGGCAAGAAGCAGGAGGCAGGACCTTTGGAAACTGTGATAGTCACGAATGCGAGATTTTAATTGAATCACAGTTGATTTTCCCATCGGGTCTGGGTCTAATCGCAATTGCAATTAGTTAAGGCTAAGACTTAAGTTTTTTGGAACTTTTGCCATCGCAATGGAGTTGGTGAAGGGGTCTTTTCCTTATGAAACTTTGTTTATTTGCGATGTTGGGAAGTCTTTGCCTTTAGAAACTTTGCAATGCGGGATTTGGATGAGTCGGAGTGTCTAAATATAAAACCTTTGGGAATTTAAAAACTCCGATTATTTTGTCTTTTGATTAAATAAACCATATTTTTTAATACTTAAGGTTTTTGAAGCCTAAGTATAGTTTTGGTCTCGGGGACTATTAAAATTTGATTTTTCTTTTGGATAATTAATACTTGGGTTTTAATTAAAAAACCTAAGTATTAAACTTTGGTTATAGTTCTTTATTAACATTTTTTATGTTGATTTTCTAAAACTAAAGGGTCCCTATTTTAATATAATAAATTTCATAGGAAATTTATAATATATTAAAATGGGGGTTTTTGAAGAGTACAACACAATGATATAAATTCATCAACCAAGGTGCCCTCGAAAACCAAGAAAGTGTGTTTGATGAGTGTTTGGTTGTAGGTGTGTAAAATTTCTTCTACTGTGGATGGAAAGAGTAAAGTGAGCCTCTAAGAGAGAGGTAATAGTACCACCCAAGAAGAGACACACCCAAACAAGAGGGATTTGTCTAACATCCAGCGGAATAGTCCACAAAAGATGCGATAGTTATTACAACCAATGAATGAGAAAAATTTGTCTAGAATCCTACAGAATAATCCACAAGGATGGAACAAAAATAACAACCATTACAGCACATTCTTAATAAGATAAGTACTAAAATAACTAAAATAGTCAACTACTTTAGCATAAATGAAAGCAAACATGAAAAACATTTGCATAATAGTCTTGAAAATATTCATAATCCATGCATGAAGAATGTGTCAACCATGAAGGCTTTTGTTATTAAGTAAAAGTTCCAAGACACACGTATACAATGAACATCATTGGCTCCAATAATGGAGCTTTGGATCCACCCCTTACTCCCCAAAAGAACTATTTTGTCTCTCTAATGCCTTCCGAGAGGAGCCAAAGTGAAAAGTCCTTTGCTCATACAATGAGGGTGTATATATAACCAAGAGGTGATGCTTCACCTTCCTTGTGACTCTTTGACTACCCTCATGACTATTAGCCTCCTATGACTTTTCAACCTTATATGACTCTTCATATTCTGAATGGGTCCTTTGGACTTCCACTTTACAATACATTTCGAATAGGTAATTACATAATCCATAGTAATTGTGTGGCATATGATGACTTGTGACAGGGCATGACATGACACTGATGACATGAACTGCATGATGATGTGATAGTGCCAAGTTGTCTTTCTTGTTGCTTCTTTGTTTGTGTCTTCTTGAAAAGATGGTACATGTTCTTCTTCTTACTCCTCCTTATGACTTGAAGATGAGGATTCTTCCATGTGATCTTGATCTTCAACTTCTATTAGAGTTTGGTGTTCCTTCGTCTTCCAACCTGATGATCATCTTATCTTTTGAGCTCCATATGTGTCTTCTAGCATGTCGTCCTTCTCCATCTCCTTTTTCATCATCTTTCCATAGCATGATAGATTAATTGCATTTGCAATCCACTCATGATAAGATGACATTAGTCTAATAAACCCCTAATCTAAGATGATGCATATTGATCCATTGATTGAGTCAGAACCAGGTGATAGGCTAGGAAAGAGTCTAAGTAATTGCGCAATTCTGCATCTCAGGCAGTCAAGGGCGAAGCTTGAGCCTTGAGACTGCACAATATGTAGTTTAGGCTAGGCTGAGGAAGAAAATTGCACAGTCCGGTAGCTTAGGGAGACAAGTTGAGGGGATGGAAACTGGATCAACCTATTTCGTAGTTTTGGAGGAGAGAGGAGCTTAAGTGATTACACAATTTCACAGTTCAAGAGGTCAGGGTTGAGCCTTGAGCCTTGAGACTGCGCAGTTCATAGTTTAGGCAGGACTAGGAGATAAATTGCACAGTTTTTGGACTCAGTGAGCTTAGCTGCAGGATTTTGCACTGCCTGAGAGAACTATGCAGTTATGGGAGGCAGAGGAGGTTGGGCCATTGCACAATTGTGTAGCTCAAGATCTCTTGGGATGAGCTTAAGGCTAGAGATTATGTAGTGTGCAGTTAAGGCTAGGTTTGGAAGATGAATTGTGTAATTCTGGGAGGCAAGGTCGAGCTTGAGCACTAGAAAAACACAATGTAGCAGTCCTAAGAAGAAGGAAATGTGCATTGCACAGTGTCAAGGGAAAAGGATGCAACTTGACGGTTGAAACTGTGTAGTGCACAATCTAGGAAGGTCGAATAAGGCCAGGTTGCTGGGAAATTCTAAAAATTAGCTAAGTGTGGGACTGAAGATACTGATGTGAACAGTGATATGACTTGACTGTGATCACACACTTGAAACACATTGATGAAAAAACAATATAAATCATTCGAAACATGTTAACAACATATTTCCCTCAATGCGACAACCTTGCAATGAATTTACAACAAATGCGAAACTAAAGGTACACTTTGTGACGATTGTGATGACACTTGTGCGAAAATGCTTAAAAATTTGGAAATGAGTGTCACTGATGTTTACATGGTTATACCAACTCATTCACACAAAGATAGCCCCTTGAAACCACCAGAATAAGCATATATACATTGTGCAACAGCGAACATGCAAAAATACACCAATTGCTAAAGTGTGAACGGCTCCTGCAATATGTGGACAAAAGTGGAAGTAACACATGCCAGATAAAATATAACATGAAAACAACACTAATTAGAGTGAAGGAAAGTGAAAGAGACAACCGAAAACATGAAAATTACACTCTCGAAAATAACGATGTGTGAAAGTGACAGTTTGCAAAACTCACCAAAATGTAAGTACGAACGCAGCTACAATGTGATAAATTGTTGTTGTCAGTGCGCACTAACTACCAACATGGATTGGACATTACATAGACACAGTCTTGATGGAACGTGTTGTTCTTGTCCAAGCTTGCGTAAAAGAATGGGCTAATGAACCTTTTGCAGACTGAGCATGTGTGAACAAGTGACTTCGAAACTTTTGATCCAAGAAGGGAACTCAAAAGCATCAGCTGACCAAGAAGTTACTATGAAATGACCAATCGCAAGATCCACAGTAGGCTCCAAAATTCGAGTCTACGCAAAATTTTGGAGGGTGTTTGTCGCAGCAACAACATTTGGTGACACACTAGTAGAACTTCAGATTCTCTACCTTGGTCAATTCTTTCATGCATGGTTTAGTTCTTCCAGAAGTATTGATTCAACATTGAGATTATTATGGCTTCCCCACATACCCCGTGCATAAACATAGTCCCCTTCATTCTTTTACTCGGTTAAATAGAAACATAAGATCATCGATCACACAATGTTTAGAATCAGGATAGGGTAACAAATTTCATGAGCTTTAGCTTTTCAGAGTATATTTTTTCATCTCTGGTGTTGCCCCCTTGCCCACAGGCCTAGACAGTACCCCGGAAAAGTCTTTTTAGGGACACAAACATTGTTCCACTACAAGCAAGCCTGGACAGTATCCTGGCAAAGTTGCTTGCTTCACCTCTATGTGCAAGAATCCTTTCTCTTCTTTTGCCTTTATTTATTTATTTATATAGGCCTATGCATCGACACTTATTTATTTCATGGGCAAAAGAGGTATCCCAACTTACCGAGAGCAGGAAAGGTTGTCCCTTCAGAGAAGCATATATAAGATTTATTATATTGGTTTGCTCATTTAGATTTTCCCCTTGTCCTTATCTACTTAATTGGATTAGCTTGAAAACGCTGAAACATAAAAACCTGAGAGCAGGCATGAGGTTTCCAGAATAGACATGGAGATCATGGTTCAACAGAAGGCTTTCTTAAAGTAAGGATCATATTTTTCATCAAAACATCATCAACCAAAAGATGTAACCCAAAAAAGGAAGAAGGACATGGATTTAGCCAAATGTCGCAGTGTTACAAAGTCCTTTTCTATTTTTCCACATTCCCTTTTGAGCCAACAGAGCGTCTTCATGCACGGTCTCACAAAACAAAAGGAAATACAACAACAAGAAGGAAACAAAACCAGAAGACAAGACAGAAAATGGCTAAATGAAAGCATGATGTGAAACCAAAACCAGAAAACACAAGCAAACTATAAGAAACGAATGTAGGATGGATGTGAAAGTAAACTAAAATGCAACTAGACCTACTCCTAACCTAACCAGCTAGAAGGTCGAGGTCACCTATAATTGAATTTCCAATGTATCCACCATAATTATTCCCAACCTCCAATCACAAAGATGCAATCGATTAAAAAAAATATCAATGTGCAAAAGAAAATATAAGAACTTGAATAGCTTGAATAAAAAATTGAAGGTCTTTCTTGTCAACAGAAAGATATTCCATAGCCACCGGTTGTAACCAGATTATATTCTTACCTTTTGTTAAAATTGGCAACGAGGGCAAAACTTCATGTGGGTCATCTTGTTCATGGCTGATAATATTTTTATTAGATTCCTCTCGTTGAGGTGTAGGATTGATATAAATATCATCCGATTCTGATAAGTATTCATGGAGATATGAATTTATTTTGATTATGGAACTATTATCAAGCTGACCTACAACCCATGTAGGCTCAGAAGCCCAACAGTCGCATCTATTCAAACACCAACGTTGTGTATAAATATAATAGGACTTTTCCTCATTTTCACTCACACTTCTCATCACATCTCTCTCTCTCTATTGCACAAAAATGAGTCTCTTCTCTACTGCGTAGAAATGGGTCTCTCTCTCACACATGTGAAGCCGGAAGCTGTTGAACCTAAAGTTGCAATTGTAGATCCAAAGATTTACCTGCATGGACTAGAAGATCTCCTCTTTGAAACTGCATTAGGTTCATCTGAACCTCCTCTGAAAGCTGCAACTTTTTGTGGTGGAATGAAGTCAATCTGATGAACGGTTTGCAAGATATCGACTGCCCTAGTTTGAAGCCGGAAACTGTTGAAACTGAAGCTGCAACTGCAGAAGTAAAGATTGACATGCGTGGTCTAGAAGATCTCCTCTTTGGAACTACATTATAGGTTCATCTGAACCTCCTCTAAAAGCCGCAACTTTTGGTGGTGGAATGAAGTCAATTCGATGAACAGTTTGCAAGAGATCGACTGCCCTAGTTTGAAGCCGGAAACTGCTGAAACTGAAGCTGCAACTGCAGAAGTAAAGATTAACCTACGTGGTCTAGAAGATATCCTCTTTGGAACTATGCTATAGGTTCATTTGAACCTCCTCTGAAAGTCGCAACTTTTGGTGGTGGAATGAAGTCAATCTGACGGTCGATTTGTGAGATATCGTCTGCCCTAGTTTGATAATGAAGCCACTAATGTTGATGTTGCTGATCTAGGGTTTGCTACTGTTGATATGAACCAGATTTATTGTATTATTTCTCTCTGCTGTATTATTGAAGATAAAAGAAGATTTGATCAAAGGGAAGTCAAAGATAGAATCTATGTAGCCGGTCAAAGAGAAGTCGTAATTAGTCATGATGTCACCTTTGACGAAGATATGGCTCTCAACAAGGTGACAATCTTCCAACTTTGAGGAGCTCTCAAGAAGCCGACACCAGGGAACTGAAAGAAAAGGATGATGAATCAATTCTTAGTGTAGAAGAACCCATGGATCCGATTGATCCTCCTCCACATGAGCCTTCCTCTTCTAGGAAGAGGCCTTCATGGCTTAGGGGGCTACTTGATGATGTTGAAGGACATGTTGCACCCCGAGAAACCTTTCGTGAAAGTAAGAAACCTAATAGGTATCAGGGATACCTGACCATCATGAGCATGATCATACAAAATAATCCTTCATCATTCTCAGACGCCGTCAAGCATCAAGTATGGAAGGATGCTATGACCAAAGAATATGAGTCTATCATGAAGAATGATGTCTAGGAAGTAGTTCCCAGACCCGAGGACAAGACAGTTGTTACTTCCAAATGGCTTTACAAGATAAAGCATGCAGCAGATGGAAGTACGGAAAAGTATAAGGATCATTTTGTTGCTCGTGGTTTCTCCCAGAAGGAAGGTATAGACTATGATGTGATATTTGCACCTATTGCCATATCTATGACCATCTGCTCGATCATAGCCCTTGCCGCTTCACAAGGATGAAACCTACATCATATGGATGTCAAGACTACGTTCTTACACGGCTCGATCAAAAAAGAGGTCTACGTGGAGGAACCCGAAGGATTTGAAATTTATGATCAAAAATCTCATGTATGCAGGTTGAAGAAGGCTCTCTATGGGCTGAAGCAAGCACCCCGAGCATGGTATGAGAGGATCGATAGCTACTTGATGAAGCTGGGATTCACTAGGAGTGAAGCCTATCCTAACCTTTACTTTAAGGTTGAAGATGACAAGCCTCTCATACTGGTGTTGTATGTGGATGAACTCTTTCTAACAGGTGCAGACCCTCTCATTCACAAATGTAAGAGGGATTTGGCTTCTGAATTTGAAATGAAGGACCAAGGACTTGAAGTATGGCAGAAGCCAAGGGAAATTTTCCTATCTCAAGGAAAATGTGTGGTAAAGATATTGGAAAGATTTGGTATGATGGACTGCAAGCCTGTGACTACCTCCAGGATCTTAACTTTTAGAAGTTATATGGTAGTGATGTCGGACCAGATTTGGGAAATGCCTATGAGTTTCAAAAACTCATTTGCGTTGATGTTCTTGGTGAACCTCCGCCCGAACATATGTTTTGCAGTTAGCACTGTGAGCTCATATTTGGTTGAGCCTCACTGCACTGATGCCAAGAATCTTCTAAGATATCTTCATGGCACAATTACTAATGGATTGAGATACACTACTGGAAATATGAAACTGCATGATTATTCGAATGTTGATTAGGCAGGTAGTGTGGAGGATCACTCGAGCACTTTTTAGTGTTGTTTCTCTTTGGATTCTGCTTCAATATAATGGATGAGCAGGAAGTAGAAGTCAGTTGTCATAAGAACCACCGAGACCGGATACATATATATGAGTATGATCTCGTATGAAGCTGCCTGGTTGGGGAAGCTCTTCAGTGAGCTTTTTGAACACATACCATTGTGATTCTCTGTAACAACCAGAGGTGGGATTCGATTATTGAGGAATCCTATATTCCTTGATTGCTCCAGTAGATAGACATCATCTGGGATATAGTAAGTCGATAAGCAAGGAGGCTCCATCACATTAAGATGATGTACAGGTCGATACACCTTGTCAAAGCCCCGAGGAAAGATCTAATCTGTGATTTTCCCAAACGACTTAGAGTCAGCAAGAAACCCTTGTACAAGGGTCCTGCATGTTGCATACATTGAGCTCTGGGAGCTCTGAGGGCTTGCGGTTCTTACTGGAACAACATACGACCACAGGGTG
>APFE030727164.1:0-12417 GCA_000404065.3 Pinus taeda | reverse complement strand
GATTGATGTGTTCTCCTGTGAGGCCTGGATTGATGTGTTCTCCATGGCGGCTTGGATTGATGTGTTCTCCATGGTGATTGTAGCAGGATTGATGTGTTCTCCTATGAGGACAAGATTGATTAGTTCTCTTGTCGAGGCACCATACCCATGCAGTCTAGGACTCGTGAGAAATACCTCTCATCTGATCAATGAGTGGCGAAATGAAGTTAGGGACCATAGTAGTACCGATGGATGCATCGTTGTATCTACCGTACTCCCTATGCTACGATGACCTCCATTGATCTGGGATCAATGATACTAGTCTGGGACCAGTGGTAGAAGTGGTACTTATTATGAAGCTGACTTCAGGTCGGCTGAGACTGGTCTGGGACCAGTGGTACGCACTCTGAGACTGACTTTGAGTCAGTGGAGGATGATACTGGTCTAGGACTAGTGGATTCGTACTCACTATGACGTTGACTTCGGGTTGGTTGAGACTAGTCTGGGACCAGTGGTACATACTCTGAGACTGACTTTGAGTCAGTATGATACATCCTTGATCATTTCTTCTTCTTCATAATTCGGACAAAATCATAGCAGAATAGAACAATGCAAGAGCAAAGCAGAACAGAGCAAAACAGTACAGGGCAGAACAAGACAAAGCAGAACAGGTAGAATAGAGCAGAGTAGGGCAAGGGTCAGGCTATATAGGACAGTGCATTTGATGGATGAATAGTAACAACCGATAGACAGATTGCAGATGAAGTTCTCCCTAGTTGAGAGGGAGTGTTAAAATTGGAAACCAGGGAAAAACTTCATGTGGCTCATCTTATTCATGGCTGATAATATTTTTATTAGATTCCTCTCATCGAGAGGTGTAGGATTGATATAAATATCATCCGATTCTGATAAGTATTCATGGAGATATGAATTTATTTTGATTATGGAATTATTATCACGCTGACCTACAACTCATGTAGGCTCAGAAGCCCAACAGTCGCATCTATTCAAACACCAACGTTGCGTATAAATATAAGAGGAATTTTCCTCATTTGCACTCACACTTCTCATCACATCTCTCTCTCTCTCTACTGCGCAGAAATGAGTCTCTTCTCTACTGCGTAGAAATGGGTCTCTCTCTCACACATGTGAAGCCGGAAGCTGTTGAACCTGAAGCTGCAACTGTAGATCCAAAGATTGACCTACGTGGCCTAGAAGATATCGTCTTTGGAACTTCACTATAGGTTCATCTGAACCTCCTCTGAAAGCTGCAACTTTTGGTGGTGGAATGAAGTCAATCCAATGAACGGTTTGCAAGATATCGACTGCCCTAGTTTGAAACCGGAAACTGCTGAAACTGAAGCTGCAACTGCAGAAGTAAAGATTGACCTACTTGGTCTAGAAGATCTTCTCTTTGTAACTACACTATAGGTTCATCTAAACCTCCTCTGAAAGCCGCAACTTTTGGTGGTGGAATGAAGTCAATCCGATGAACGGTTTGCAAGATATTGACTGCACTAGTTTGAAGCCAGAAACTGCTGAAACTGAAGCTACAACTGCAGAAGTAAAGATTGACCTGCATGGTCTTGAAGATATCCTCTTTGGAATTATGTTGTAGGTTCATCTGAACCTCCTCTGAAAGCCACAACTTTTGGTGGTGGAATGAAGTCAATCCGAAGGTCAGTTTGTGAGATATCGTCTGCCCTAGTTTGATAATGAAGCCATTAATGCTGATGTTGCTGATCTAGGGTTTGCTACTGCTGATATGAATCATATTTGTTGTACTATTTATCTCTGCTATATTATTGAAGATAAAAGAAGATTTGATCAAAGGGTTTCCCCACACATTGTGGGGTTTGTCCCTGGCTAGCCGCCACATTTTGTGTCTCTTGTCTTGGCTTGTTTTCTGTTGATCGTTTAATGTTCTACCTGCACTTTACTTTATGTACATGTGATTCCTAATCTGTGGAATATAATAACAAAAATAAGTAAATTGTTATAAGCATAGAACATACCATAACTTAACACCTTTTTTATGAGAACCATCACTCAACAAACCTCTGAAGATTCCCAAAGAATGTGTCTCCATCTGCACCGAACTCCTTAGCAAGTGTGAGGAAAGATCAAAACTTGTTATTTGCGACAGAGCTTTCCAGGTAAGATTGTTCCAACCATTCAGTAATTGGATTGTAAAATTCATGATAATCCTCTTGAAAACCCCGAAATCTTTGAAAATATGAATTTTCGATTAGGCACGAGATTATGATGAGAATCTTGTGGGGAGAAATAGATCTGATCATATTCCGAAAATATGTCAAGACAGGGAGGACTTGACATAACCATTCGCGACTAAGGAATTGCCTCAACTGCTTGACAAGTACCTAGATAGTGAGATGTTAAACCATAGAAATTAGAGGATGTAAAATGACTGTCATTAGATGTGTTGATGGGAAAATTATAAGTGGAACGACAGTCATTAGAAACAAAATCATGATTAGATGGGTTGATTAAAGCATCAGAGTCTCAGTTTGTAATTTCCAAAGATAAGTCAATTTAACCAATTCCACAAATGCTCTGCATAATAGAATCATCTTCCTCATGTCATGAGTGTAACAAAACATTTTCTTGTGACTGGTTACACACTGTACTAGCATCGTAATTGTCAAAATAAGTAAAAATGAATACTAGTATAAAAAACACATGAAACCAGTCAGGGTAAAACAAGTGAAGAAGAATTTGATTTGTCAAACAATCCATGCATTCACTGGTGCTCAAGAGGATTTTAGGAGTGATGAAGAAAAAGATTAGCATTAGAATATTCAAAGGAAGGATTAGAGATGATTATTTTCAAAAGAGTGTGGTACGTATGACTCCTTTGGCCAAAGATAATATTTAGAATAATCAACTTTGCAGTTCCATGATTCTATGAGAGATACACACTCCAAACCCAAGTTTGATACAGGAGATTTGTATGAAGATGAATCATCTTTAGTCCGATAAAAAATCGAATCTTGAAAGTTCAAAAGATCATATTCGCAGTGCCAAAAATATTTCAAGAAGGAATTTACATCGAGTGAAACCAAGCGGAAAGAAGAGTTTCGTGAATAAAACCATACCTGGATCAGTTCGGGGGTCTTTCCAGAGTTGCAAGATCCTTAAATAACCATCAACAGAAGTTGAAGTGCCTCAACTCCCTAGAAAGTCTCTGAATTTTCAAGGATTGTAAAATTTCATTATGAAGATTGAACTAGATCATGCATGGTGTGAGGATAGTTGCTTTCATTGATTTTGATGAGATCACTATTAACTGGGTGTTATCCATCTCTGTCACTGGTTTGATCATATTTTTCAACTTTAACAACCATATTACTCAGGTTGAAAGATTCATTTGATTACAAATCTAAAAATATATGAATCAGGAAAATTTCATGAGAGAGTTGGTTTGGAGAGTTGTCTTCATGCAAGAGAAGAGATGATGAGGGATGGAAAGTGTACTCAATGATTTGATTGTTTTCATTTTCATCATGGATAATCTCACCACCTTGTGTCAATTGATAAGTTAACTCATTGGATTAAGAAATTTAAGAGCATAGAGTATCTTCATCGCAGGTAGATGCATCACAAATGGTAGAGCATAAGGGATAGTGAGATGAAGAGGAAGTTTTGATAAGGACATTTCCTTCGGCTGGATCAGATTCTAGATCTAATTTGGTCAGACCAACATGTTTTGGAGGAATAAAAATTAGATGATGTACCTGGGAATTTGTCATTGCATATATAAATAGAGTCATCATCACCGGAATAATTGTTTCCCAAGGCTACAAATTGATCAAAAGAATTGATTGCATTTGGTTCACTACCGAGATTATAAGATTGACAATCATCCAAGAATGGAAGCACATCATATTCACGTGGAGGATCTTGAAAACAATAAGAAATCTTGAAATCATCTTCACCTTCCTACTACTTTGCCTGTGTAATGTGACTACCTTGTATCTTATCATAATTTGAACCAACAACTTGAAAATCAAGACTGTGAAAAGCTAGCTAGTGGAGCAGATTGATCAGGCAAATCACAGTATAAAGAGTCATGGCATGTAGACAATAGAGGATAACATAAATATAGATCAGATTTGAGGTTGGGGTTATGAATAATAACATTATGTTGTGGAATGGGGAAGTTAGTCTTCACCATGGGCTTCATGATCCATTTTGGGATTTCCTCCATTGAATATGAGTCATGAGAAACGGAAGAGGAATGACAATAAGGGTTAGTAATTTGATTTGTGGATTTTCCAACTTTATTACCATCTCACAGAGGCACCCTCATCAGAACTGGAAAAGGAGGAGGACAAAGAACAAAAGGAGCAGTAAATTCATCCTTTCAAAATAGACATGTCTCATCATTCACAAGAGTTGGGGAAGTATAAAAATAAATGGTTTTAGGTTCACCATGTAAAGGGATAAGAACCAAGTGCTCAAACTCTTGTTTCAAGAAATGTTGATCCATATCTTCTTTAGGAAATTCATAACAAAGGTGAAGGAATTGATCAGAAAAATCCTCAACTATTTCATTAGGCTTCATTCTTAAGTGATTGATTCTTTTACAAACATCTCGGTAATTATACCTATCAAATGCTTGATGAATATCTCTGAGGAAATGATGAAGAGAATGGATGGAAGTAGCTAGCAAGGTATGGCACCATCGGTTAACACGACCTTCAAGGGTGAGGAAGAAAAGCACACAAGAAAACTCTTCATCATTGATTTCGTAAGATTCACAAAATTTAAGAAATCAGAAATTTGATATATTATGGATGTTCCATCCTCGCCATAAAAATTTAACTAGGACAAGTGATAGAGAGGCTCAACGGGGATTGAAAATTAACAAATGGATAAACTAGAGAAACACCCTTGAGAGTAATATTTGAGGGTGATCCATTTTAGAAAAGTGGTTCAAAATAGATTCAAAGGGTTCAACTTGTCATATGGCCCTCCTTCTAATGCCAATTGTTGACAGTGATGGAAAATGTCAACCAAGTGGTCTCCCTGATGTGAAGTCCCAATTAGAGTAGGAGCCCCATCCTAAATATTAGCCTGATTGCCATGTATTCTTATAAATTTTCCTTGGCTCTAATTTTCAGCAAGAGAGGAACGTGTGGTGCCTTTGGAAAAGAAGAAAGTGTGTCTAGTGAGTTTTCAATTGTAGGTGTGTCAAAGTTCTTCTACTGCAGAGGGAAAGAGTAAAGTAATCCTCTAAGGGAGAGGTAATATTACTACCCAAGAAGAGACATATGCAAACAAGAGGGATTTTTCTAACATCCAGCAAAATAATCCATAAAAGATGTGACAATCATTACAACCAATGAATGAGAAAGATCTGTCTAGCATCCTGCAGAATATTCCACGGGGATGGGACAGTAATAACAACCATTACAACATATTCTCAATTAGATAAGTACTAAAATATCCAAAATAGTTCAACTACTTTAGCACAGATGAAAGAAATAATGAAAAAACATTCGCAAAATAGTCTTACAAATATTCATAATCCATGCCTAAAGAAGGTGTCAGCCATGAAGGCTTTTGTTATTAAGTAAAAGTTCCAAGACACATATATACAATGAACATCACTAGCTCCAATATTGGAGTGTTGGATCCACTCCTTACTACCTAAAAGAACTAGTTTGTTTCTTGGATGCCTTGCGGGAGGAGCCAAGGTGAAAAGTCCTTTGCTCATACAATGAGGGTGTATATATAACCAAGAGGTGATGTTTCACCTTCCTTGTGACTCTTTGACTACCCTATGTGGCATTATGATACAAGTGTTGTCCTTGATGGCAACTCACTAACAGGTCAATTAATTTTGGTAAAAGGCAACTCACAATACAACAGGTATATTCAGAGGTATAACTTTAGAACAAGAAGATGGAACTAAGGTCTACTAATTGGAATAAAGAAGGTAAAGGAAAAGACTGATGAAAAGCAATTTAAGAAGTATATGCAGGTCCACTTAGTCAAAACAGTGTATACACGTTGGCTCACACAACAAAAAGGGCATATACGTATCCACGCACTCCCACGGGAAGAAAAGCACGTACATGTTGGAAAACCGAGGTTTTGGTCCAAGGTATTTCGTCTGTGGTATTGACCCTAGGCATTTGGTCCAAGGTATCGGTCCTAAGCGGTTTTGGTCCAAGGTATTGAGGATCTAAGTATATAAGGAGGAGAAGATCAAGGGCTAAGTATCAGAGTAATGAATATCATATGAAGTGTTTTGTGCAAGTGTATGGGTTTCTAAGGAATACTTCTATATGAAGTATGTTTTATGTTACAAGGGCAGTGTTTGTGATTTGATATGAAATACTTTGTGCACCTTGAATTCAATATTGGATCAGGATCATGAGACCTGAAATGACTTATTATTGAATGATCTGATATTGGGCTATATTTGATTATGTACACTTGTCTTATTCTTTAAATATCATGATCTAGGTTTGTCTAAAGTCCGGAAGTGCAGCGAAGTTATGAAGTAAGTATTTGAAAATTTGTACGCTGGTTCACTTTGGGGAAGGTGCATATACACACTGGCTTGGCTCTTCCAAGTACCGTATGCAAAAGAAAAGCTTGATGTTCAAGGATGATTGGTCTATCAGATCAGTGTTGTTGTTTTACTATTGTCTGTCAATGAAGTCTTCTTAGATCTGAAAGAATAAGGAGTTTGATATTTGATTGATTGATCACATAAATGAGAAGAAGTGATCTCTGTTGATGCCTATGTAAAGCTCTGTGAGTTGACAGTAGATGTTCAGTATATTGTTGGTTGGTACAGACTTGATTCAAAAGTTTATGTTTGCAGTATTTTTGGAGGTATACGCAGGTTTGATTAACTGAAGTAGTGTATACATGCAATTTGGGTTCAGCCAAGTAGCGTATACAGTCTGATGCATGGTTTTTGATGTTACAGCTGGTCATGACTGATGATGCAGGTTTTTGGGTTTAGCACAATGTTCTGGTGTCAGTGATCTGATTGTTCAGATTAAATGAAAGTTGGTTGATGCAGTTTAAGTTTAAAAGTTGTTGATGGGTCCAGCATGAGAATTGGAAGAAACGTGGCCTTCAGATTGTGGTGTTGTGTTCCAGGAGTATTCAATTTGAAAATTCATGAAATGTGGTCCCTAGAGGAAGAAAGAAGGTCGTAGCCTTCTGTAGTTCGACACCTATGTACTAGTGAACAAATTGGCTAGTACAAGAGCTAGGGGGTTGCAACTCCCTTCCAGTAGAAGCTGGAAAATGAGAGAAGGTTGTAACCTTCTGCAGGTGGGTTCCTGCGTACTGGTATGAGTCTGCACCAGTACAAGATTGTAAACATATTTTCTTATTATTAAAAGAAGACAGAGACGACAGCGATAAGTGGTTTTCACCCACATTGGGTTTCCACCTTAAATCTTGGTGTTCATGTGTATTGCTTATGTGTGATGATTTATTTTGTTTTTACTACACTGTCTAATATGTTACTGATGCACTGGTTTAAGATCAACACATGATAAATTGTCTAAATCACAAGTTCTCTGGATATACGTTGGTTTCTCTAATCACAGTTGCGTGTACACGCTAGTTCACTTCACTGAAGTAGCGTATATAAATCTGTTTGGGAAATAAAATTATTGATCTGATAATACTGATTCACCCCCCTCTCAGTATCATTTCCAACAATTGGTATCAGAGCGGGTCCTTCAAAATAAGCTTGATCAATTGAAGGTAGATCTCTCAAGATGAACAATCACGAAGGCATGGGATACATCAGACCACCAATATTCAGTGGAAGCAACTTTAGTATATTGGAAAATAAGAACCAGAGCCTATCTACAATCACTTGGAACCGATGTTTGGGAAATTGTGGAAGGAGGATATCAATTTCCAACAATAATTCCTATAGACACTATAGGTAAGAAGTTATACGAAACTAATGCCAAAGTTGTCAATACATTACTGGGAAGTCTGTCAAAATCAGAATTTGTCAAGGTCATGCATCTCAAAATAGCCAAAGAAATATGGAACAAAATCATTCAGAGCTACGAAGGAGACTCTCTGGTAAAACGTGCTAAGCTTCAGACTCTCAAAATTCAATATGAAACTCTTAAAATGTATAATGATGAGAGTGTAGCCAGTTACTTTTTACGTATAGATGAGATTGTTAATTGTATGAAGAATCTGGGTGAAGAAATAAAGGAAGTTACTTTAGTTGAGAAATTTTTGAGATCATTGTCTTCTAAATTTGAGTCAAAGGTTTCTGCCATAGAAGAAAAATAGGATCTTCAGACTATCACTGTGACTCAACTTCATGGAATCCTAACAACCTTTGAAATGAGAAAAGGACGTCCATCAGATATGAGAGAAGCCGCATTTAAAGCATCAGCAAAGGGAAAAGAAAAGGAAGAGAACAATGAATCAAGACACATTTCTGAAGTAGGTAAATTTTGTCAAGAAGCTTCAACGAGGTTCCGGAAGGTTCAAAGGTAAGTTACATTTAAAATGCTTTGCTTGTGGTAGAGTCATTCAATATGCTTCCAAATATCCTCATAAAGATAAATATGAAAAAGGGAAGGAATATGCAAAAAGCAATAGGAAACAGGTTGTGAATAGGAGTTACTATATGCATGAAGATAGTGATGGTTTATCTAATAATGATGAAGATGAAACTGAACAAGATTATAGACTTCTCATGGCTTATGACAATGATGATTTTTTGGATGCATTATAAGAGGGAGACTTTCATGAAGAAATCACTAAACTCAAAATTTGTTTAGAAGAAAAGAATATGATCATAGATACTTTGACAAGCCAACTTGCTGAAAGAGAAAAACACAATGAAAATCTAGAATGTGAAATTGTGGGTCTAAGAAAAGATCTTGAGAAGGAAAAATCTCTCAATCTTAGATTTCCTAAAGGTTCAGAAACTTTAAATGAAATTATCAAAGTTCAACATTCTCCTTTGATAAAGACAGGTCTTGGATATACTGAAGAACCATCTCAATCATAGAAGTCGTCAACCTCCACCAGAAGCTATCTTGATGCAACAAAGGCCAGTGAATAGTATGTCAATCGTCAGCAAAGGCCTAAAACTAATTATCAAGTAAATCATACTCAATTTACTCCAAGGATGAATATCAATAGGAGCTGCAACCAACATGTAAACAATGTCAAAAGATTCGATGGTCGCATAAACTTCTTTAATGAGCAATGTTTTTCATGTCATAACTTTGGGCACAAGGCTGCTCAATGTGTTACTTACAAAACCATCATGACTAGAGAAGCACGAAATCAAAGAAATGTAACAGGAATCAAGAAAAGTTCCTATAATAACTTTTCTCCTCTTGAAAATGAAATAGAATGCTCGATTTGTAACAACTTTGGTCATGAAGAATCTGAATGCAGGAGAAAATTTCGGCCAACACTTCAAAAGGAGAAAATGCCATCAAATCCCAAGATATGGAGAAGGAAGGAATCTCAATCAAAAAGATGTGGTATAGCCTTATATGCAGAAGGACAAGAAAATCAGTGGTACATTGACAGTGGATGCTCCAAGCACATGACAGGTGTTAGGAAACCAGCTCAGAAAAAGATAGATCAACGCCTTAGAATTCACCCTCTTCGAGGGGGAAACCTCCTTTACTTTACACAAACGAAAAATTCTTGGATGATACAAATGACTAAACCTCCATTCTATATATAGGATTCTAAGGGGTCACAATATAATCAAGCTGACATAATAGTAATAACATAAGGGCATAAAAATAACAATAGTGGGTTTCTATGGGGCATACTAATAACAATATGGGGACAATAGGGGCACAATAATAACAATAAGGGATACAATGACAATAGTAATGGGGGAATCACTAGTATTATAGGGGCCTAACATGCCCCACTCATTCTGAAAAGTGTTGTCCTCAACGCTTGAGTAGTTCTAGATGCTTCTGTATAACATTCTCATCCTCCCCTGTGGAATTTTCAGCGGATAAGTTCTTCCACTTGATGAGATACTCCGAAATTGATCGATTTCATAGCTGTCAAGTTCTTGTTTCTGTGACTGCTTCCAGTTCCAATATGATTTTTCCTTCCTCGTCAAGTTCTGGCAATATTGTTTGAACTGAGAGATTGTCACCTATAACCTTCTTTAAACATGAACATGGAAAACTGGGTGCACTCGGGAAGCTATAGGAAGCTCCAATTTGTATGCCATAGTACCAATATTTTGCAACACCTTGTATGGACCATAATAATTTGGTGATAATTTATTATCCTTCTTAGTTTGCTTAAGGGATATTTGTTTATATGGTTGTAGCCATAGGAATACCCAGTCTCCTACATCAAAATTTCTTTTGCTACAATGTTGATTTGCCTGATGTTTCATTCTATTATGCACCAACGTGAGGTTATCCTTTAAGAGTTGGAGAACTTGTTGTTGATGCTCTATGTGATGTTCCACTGCTTGAACCTTAGAATTTTCTCTTAAACATGATGTGATGGATGGTGGATGATATCCATAAAGTGCCATAAATGGGGTCATTTTTGTTGTAGTATGGAAGGAAGTGTTATACCACCATACAGCCAGAGGCAACCATTTGACCCATTGTGTCTATTTATCATATACAAAGCAACAAAAATATCCTTCCAAACATTTGTTTACTATCTCATTTTTCCCATCAGATTGAGGATGGTAAGATGAACTATGAGCTAACTAAATACCAAGACAAGAAAATAATTCTGTCCAAAAATTTCTAGTGAAAATGGGATCTCTGTCACTTACAATAATCTTTGGGTTTCCATGCAGATTTTGAATTGTTTCCATAAATGTAGTAGAAATTGTACTTTCTTTAAATGGATGAGATAATGCACAAAAGTGTGCATAATTGGTAAGTCTGTCCACTACCACCATGATAAAACTCTTCCCTTTAGACTTGGGTAAACCTGTGATAAAATCCATTGAAACCTCTTCCCAACGTTGGCTTGGAATGGATAAAGGTTGTAATAGTCTTGGAGTCTTAATTGTTTCAACTTTATTTTTTTGGAAAACAAAACATTCCACCACAAACTTTTGAATATCTAATTTAAGGCCATCCCATAAAAAATCCTTCTTAACCCTGTGGTAGGTTTTTATAAATTCTGAGTGCCCTCTTAAGGGAGAGGTGTGCAATTCCCTAAGAATCTTTTGTTTGAGTTGGAAATCCTTACATAGGTATACCCAATCCTTGTACCATATTGAACATTTTTCCAGATAAATGTATCAGATGTACTTGGATCTTGTTGTATCTTTTGAAAGAGTGCCCACACTTCCTCATCATTCTTCCATTCATCCCTTGCTTCGTTTATCCAATCTGGTTGGATAATAGAAATGGCGCAAAGAAATGCTTCCACATCCTCATCCTTTCTTGAAAGTGCATCTGCCACAACATTTGCTTCCCTTTTCTGTAGATTATTTCAAAGTCATAACCCAACATCTTTGTGACCCATTTTTCCTGCTCTTCTGAAGATAATCTTTGTTCTAAAAAGTATTTAAGTCTATCATGATTTTTTTTACCTTCAAGTGTCTTCCCATTAGGTAGGGTCGCCATTTCTTAAGTGGATGTAGTATTGCCAACATTTCCTTCTCATAAATAGCTTTGTGTAAATACTTTCCTTTGATTGGATGACTTTTGAAAGCAATGGGTCTTTCTTCTTGCATTAAAACAACACCGATTCCATTTCCTGAGGCATCACATTCCATAATAAAGGTTTTGTGAATTTCAGTGTAGCTAAGACTGGTGCTTGGCACATTGCCTCTTTAAGATGTTGAATGGCCTTCGTTGCTTCTGGAGTGCATGAAAATGCATCTTTCTTCAATAATGTTGTTAGAGGTGCTGCTATTCTCCCATAATTCTTAACAAACTTGCGATAATACCCTATAAACCTGAGAAATCCTCATAGATACTTTATGGATGTGGGGATTTTCCATTCCTTATTGGTTTTAACTTTGCTAGGGTCTACCTTAACAGCTTCATGAGATACAATATGACCCAGATATTCCACCTCTTGTACTCCAAAGAAACATTTAGAGATTTTTGCATATAATTGTTTCTCCTCCAATAGTTTGAACACCATGTCAACATGTTGGACATGATCCTTCCAAGGCTTGTTGTAGAGTAGTATATCATCAATTCCTAAGGAAGGATTTGAAAATGGAATTCATCAAACCTTGAAATGTAGAAGGTGCATTAGTAAGGCCAAAAGGCATGACCAAAAATTCAGAATGACCCTCATGAGTTCTAAATGTTATTTTTGGAATTTCTTCAGTCTTCATTCTGATTTGATGATATACTGAATGAAGATCCAACTTGGTGAAGTAAATTGATCCATGCAATTCATCCAATAATTCATCAATGACAGGAATGGGAA
>APFE030727161.1:0-12779 GCA_000404065.3 Pinus taeda | reverse complement strand
TATATATATTCATCGTAATTGTATGTACGTCAAACTGTGATTAACCATAGTTACTTATACCAAACTTACTTTCCTTCTTCTAGTTAACCTCTAGGTTTGATTACCTGGCCAGACATCTATCCAATGACTACTACATACCCGCACACAAGATATGTTATACACACCAATACACATTTCATTTTTCAACATTACAGCATATGTATTCATACGGTACCCTATGTACTGATGTACATAGTCCAACTATGGTATAACCTATAATACCATCCTCATGGTATCACCTGCATAACATAAAACATTTCCACACATTTTTTCCACCATGTTAGTATCATACCAACATTCATTTATCATGGTTCATCTATGTACTATGTAAATCAATTCCACATGTCATGTAGTTACAATATCAATTGCATATTATTGGATTCATGCATATTTTCCTCTTAATCATAGCTTCTGCTTAATGTTCTAAAGAAAATTATTAGCTCATAGTTGTTGAAGTTTAATATTCATGAGATCATTAATACACCTTGTATGTTTTACTTTTGCCCTATCTATGCTTCAACAATCTATTGACCATGCATAATTCCGTGTAGTTATACATGAAAATTTTTACTATTTACAATCCTACATTCCTTGTAGTTATAAGTGTTTATGATCTCAGGGTATTTACATGTTAGCTCATTCTTAACATTAAATCACCCTTTACCAAAGCTGAGTTATTTATTTATGATTTATGTTTGAATCATGCAACATTTCCTTATGTTGTCTAGACACCTTATCAATGCAATCTAATAAGAGATCGTCTCAAAATTTCTTGGTACAAATTATGCTATCAATCTATTTTAAATAGATTTTTAAATATAATTTAATTGACCCAGGGATCCATGCCCTTTTTGCTACATCACCAATTACTATGGTTTGCCTTCAAGGATACTTATAGGTTCTATTATGCATATCCTTCAAAAGATGCATATGTCCTAGAAATTGGTTTTAAGTTAAATTTCCTCTTTAACCATACTTTCTTTCAACCGAAGGATGAGTCACATTGTAAGCAGATTCATTAATCAAAGTGTTAATTTGACCACAATTTGTACAATTATGTAGTCTTTATACTATAAGATGCTCTCATGATCCTTTACTTTGGTATAATAATTTTATAGCAATTAGATCATTTATACATTATTTTTATAGCATGATGACCATAGTTTAATCTCTAACTAGAATCATAGTCTAGTTTTCTGAGAACTGTGATTCTTGCATTCATGAAGGCAACATATGTAAGTATGCCATTCAGGTAATGATATCATCCACCCATATAAATTACTTGTTATTAATTTTAACATTACTTTCAAGGTAATTGCTTCACATTGCATGCTATAACATTTTTGGTTATAAAAAATTTCCTGTCAGTAATATTAATAACCTTCAATTTCTTTGTCCAGCATGACTCTTAACATAGTCACACATACTTTGCCTATGTATTGTTGGCATATATCAATCCAAGCATGCATGCTATCAATATATAACTTCAATATAGTTCAAATCCCCTGCATGTAGGAAAAAACCAAAGTTCTACATGTTATGCATATTTGTAAGCATTGATAGTAGCATAACATTGATTCTACAAATCACAACCCACTAATCCTTGCTCAACATACAGTCTATCATAACACAATAACAAATCCACCCTATTTTACCAATATAATAATTAGGTTAATCATGCTTTTTCCTTTTATGTAACATACTCCCCTTTAATAGGCATTGGGGTAACCAACATCTTTATGATTGTTGAGCAATGAATTTTACTTTCTTTCAACATGTAAGAGACTATCAATACTAGAATTCTTGAGAAAGTGCTTACATGGAAGATTCCTATGACTCATTACTATGCAACTATATTATACCAATTGATAGTACAATATTCTTACAATTCTATAATACTACACACGAATGTGCTTGCATTGTAAATTCATATAACTCATTAATATGCATGGATATTAAGCATGTTCCTTTCCAACATGTTTATCTCAAAGACTACTTAAAGAGACTATGGTAACAACATGTAAACTATCCATGACAAGGAATGGGTATATATATCATTACACAACAATTCAATAATGATACAACCATGGTTTTCTTTATCTATTCTTCCTTTCTAGGGTTAGATGATTTTATTTAGCCATATATCTATACCTTCATTGTACCAATCACTATTTAAATCTCTTCGTCATTCACAATACAGATTTTTCTCATGTTTCCTTTTATGCACATCTAAATTCTATCATGCATGAATATGTATGTTTCCTTCTCTTTTGATGCCACAATCTCCACATGCTCAAGCAACTATTTTGGAGAATTACATGAAAAATCAACCTAACAAAATAACCAAATTTTACAGGTAGAAAATTTCCTCAAGAATCATTATACATATGGATTTAACTCTTCTACGTAATTTGAAATGAGCAGTCATTTTCTTAACCCCATGCAAACTACTTTTCCCATCAAAAAAAATTTTCACATCTATGTTGCACGCATCTCAACAACTCTATTTTGAAATATACAATTAAAAAATTATTGAACTCATTCATCTTGCTTTATGCACAATTAACCACAATGCAAACATTTTTAGAAAACATATTTTACATGTTTTACAATATCTTGGTTAATTTTTTTTTTTTTCCCTTTCCTTTTAGATTTCACGCTTACTTGTGTAACTATACTTCATAAGTTCCATTATCTCAACTTGATCTCATGCTTCAAAAAAGAAAAATGATATGTTCACAGTTCCATTATCTCAACTTGATCTCATGCTTCAAAAAAGAAAAATGATATGTTCACGGCTCTAGTGTCACTAGCATGATCGCCTTCCTAGCCCATCCACACATCATCACATGCCTTACTATTTGCACGAAATGCAATCGTATGCATGAACCAAAATTCACATATATATTAACATAGTTTTGAGAAACTATGAACCTAAGGAAGTTTTAAATTTCCATGTTATTTCATGAAAATAAGTTTTGTAATTGAATTAAACTCGCATTTTTTTAACTGAACTAAGTATTAGTAATGTACAAAAATATAATTTGTACATATTACATTAACTTTAATTTGTAATATAGTATGCATTTTTAATTTATGTGCATCACAAAAATTTACTTACGCCATCTTTACAACATAAATAAAAGTGCTTGCAAAGTGAAAGCATTTAATTTGTACATTTAATTTTATTATTTCTATTTACTTCATTTGACTTTTTGATTTCTTTTCCTAGTGAACAGTTATATTTAATTTTATTAATTCCACTAACTTCATTTCACTTTTTGCTTTCTTTCCACAGTGAATAGTTATAGATTTGAAAAATCAATTTCTGCATATTTGCCACTATGTTGGTGACATCTAGTAACATATCCATACAACGTGCAACCCACATACCTATTTCATAATTTAAAGGCTATAATTAGCAATGTTTCAACTTTGCCAATAGAGTACATTAAGTACATGATGTTTCTCTCGGTAAATACAAAACCAGTTTTCATTCGTATCTGACTTCAAACAAAATAATAATTGAAAGAGATGCAGGTAATCAGGCATTAAATTTTTATTAAGATGAATAAGCTTTTGTAGGGTCAACTATGATATATGCAGATCTTTCTCTGATGGATTGTATTGCACTGTGGGTGTAATACTATATGCTATACAATATTAATTTGAAATCAACCCACTAAAATAACTATAATTGTAGGTAGAAAACTGCCTTTACTCAAAAAGAAAAAAGAAAGTGCGCTAATGGTGGAGAACTTAACAATGGTGAATTTTAGTGACTCTGCCTACATGTTCTATATCGGAAAATATGTTGATGAAGGTCGAGTCATAAACAAGGAAGAGACTAAATTTTTCTTTAAAGGGGTATGGAAATCCACAAGGAAAAGTCATTGAGTTTGTTTGAAAGTCACCGCTTCAAACTGCACAAGGAGGAGGTATCCATCAGCTCGCTTGAGATTTTACCCTAGCTTCTTCATTATCAACCTAATTTGCTTCCAAGGACCAGAGAGCAGCGACTTCGATCCTCAGCACAAAGAACCTCACAGAGGTGTAGACGATAGCCGGGTCATGTTCTGAAATGGCCAACAATAGTTGGAATTCGCTGTAACTAAATACTGTCAATAACTAAATTCTTAACGACCAATTAACTTTACCACGTTCCATAATTTTAAATATTGTTTTTTTATTATTGTGCAAGTTGGAACACAAGGTATGTTTCACCATGACGATGTCACTTAGCATTGTTCCATTGCTTTGAAATCTCGAGCTTTCATGTTATGATAATTACAGTTGTGTGATTTAATATATGTTTAGTCATTCATTCTTTTTATACTACGGTCAGTAACATAAATGTATACCTAAAACTTGAGATTGAAAACTTAGGGAGGAAACCATCGCTTTGTCTCCTCCATTACATGCATCAAATGACTTCTTTATTTTTGTTTTTTGGACCTATTTTTCGTTCTAGAATTTGTATTCCTACATGCTTCCACGCATGCCCTGTTGTTTCGAGTTTGAGCGGCCTCTTTGGTGTTGTTGATGAACATGCACGATGGTGTTGGTGACAATAATAACTAAAAACACTGCTACTCTCAGTGCTGAGCCTCGCTGGCGGAGGAGAGATAGAAAGAATAGAATGGAGTTTTTGCATTCTGTTTCTAATGGGATCTATCTATGGATATCATTTTTTTTTGTTCAAGAAAGAAATATTGGGATAAACATTATCCTTAGGCTTTTATCCTTTCATCTTTATCCCCTATCTTCGCCAGATAAGTAACTCATGAAAGAAACAACAACTTATCTCATGAAAGGAACAATGCTAATTTTTTTCTTTATGGAGAAAATCATGTCGGTAAAAGTTGTTTCTTATTTCTATTGCATTATCGTAAACCTGAAGAAACAAGGTGTGGGTGATAGCATGCCGAGAAAAGTATTATGCAAAGAATTGATAAGGATGCATGCCTATGGTGTAATGGGATAACAGATGATCTTAATGGTGTGTGTGCGGTGATTTCGGTTACCAAAAGCAGTAGCTTTCTAGTCATAGAAAAAGGTTGCACTATTTCGAAAAGCCTGCTATTTCGATTTGCCTTGCATCATTACTAAGAGAAAAGAAATGGATTGCTATTTCCAATTTTTATTTTTTATTTTTTGAACTATGTCTATCCACCTATGAGGATAATCATTATCTCACTTATATGCTTCCACCCATCACATAGGCACAAGGAACATTTACTCCACGTCCTCGTGCTCTATAGCTTATCTACAGATTTGTTATTTTCACATGTGTTATTTTAAAATATAATTTTTTCTAGATAATGATGCTGCATAAATTCTATTTTGAAAATGATCGCGACTAGCTTTAACGCACCAATGCTAATGTACTTTTCTGTCGATCCTCTAATGGCACACTGAACTAATTATGTTGACATGTGTCCATCTTGTACACTTTGAATCACATCTTGTGACAGGAAGGTATTTACAAATGGCACCCACAAGCCTTTATCTTCAGCATCGGCAAAAAACAAAATTCCACTCCTTGTGCCATCATCATGCTCAACGATAGTAAGCGGAGTTGTCTTGGATAATGTCCTAGAAATAGCACAACAGTCATGATAGGTCTAGTTACGGTAAAATCAATCAAATTTCCAACGTTCTATTGTTTTTGGCACTATGTCTGTCTTTTTCTTTTTTTCTATACAACATGTAATGACTAATGCAGTAAAGATACAAGTAGAATGTATTTTACTTGCCCCGAAATCCTTTAGCTCTCCCTTAAGCAAATTATCTACCCTTTGACGTGGTCATGCTCGTATTGACGGATTAGACTAGTCAGCATAAAATCAACTAGAAGTATGAAACATGGCATGCTTGTATTGACTGATTCAATAGTGTTGTTCTGGGGTTGTTTTGTTATGGAATATAAAAGAAAATAGTGTGAAAACTAACCCTCCTCTTCCATTTGAAGGCACAACGATCTCTGGCCAGTTGTAGAAGCAATAAAAAGGAAATTTGAACATTTTATTTCCTTTGGATATGGTGCATCTCTAGTGACCTTGGCATGTGAGAAGAAGGCGATTTGATCACACCCCTTAGCCCTATTGTAACCAATCTTGGCTTTGTATACAACAGAGCTATTTATTTTTTAATAAAAGGATTCCCTTGGTTTACGAGAATTTATGATAGTCTTTATATGCTTAAATTTCCATATAACTTTTGGGGCTATTGTTCCATAGGAATTTTATAATTAACTTTGACTGCAAAACTTTGTGGAGGTAGGTGAGTCCATAGGCCGCAAGGCTTGAACTTGGGCTCTGATACCATTTGTAATCTACCCCAATGGCTTACCTGGACAATAACCACCAATTTCCCATGATTTTAAAAATAAGATTAGGGAGGAACCATAGCACGCAAGCTTCAAGACCCTTGTGACACTCTTGGTATGGACTTTTAAATATAAGACTATAATTTACTTCCTAGTTGCTCTGCATGCCTCTATGCTAATAACCTGCTTACCATAATGCATGCATAAACTTTATAAATTAACTCAGATTATCACATGCAACCCTTTCATCACATCTACTCTTTAATCAAATTTCTCAGAAGTGTTTTCATGCACTTGATAGGTCATTCTGCTACATAAGGATACATGAAGAACATATGCATATTAAGAGTCCATCATTTCCATCATAAAGGTTACTCTTAAGCAATTAACAGAATGTAAATCAATCCTTATAGGGTATACATGTAATAGAAAACTTTACCATCATAGATTATCTTGTTACCTATATTATACTATGATAATCCGCAACCATCTACTACCATATACCATATTAACCAGAGGCTTTATAAAATAATAAAAATTCCTTTACTAAAATAAAGAAGATTTCCATTATATTTATTTTGTATCCTACTCATTCATACGCATAAGAATGGAATCCATCACGAGTAGAAATAGCATCAAACCAATGCATAAGCTAAGACAGGTAACATATCCAATATTGATCCAAATAAAATAATCACAAGAAAGGTAAGAAACCGACATACAACCATTCCATGCAATGACACCAACTAAACCTCACTTGGAGGGAAGAGCACCACCACCCAGCCACGAATCACCTCTGATTCCCCCTGAGCCGAAGATCTTTGCCAAGGATCAGCTATCCCCATTGATCAACGCACTGGGTATTTAATGCCCTCTTTCATGATTTAGTTACAATTAGTGGTGTCCGCTTTTTGGATTTTTCTGTTTTCCTAGGTCTTATCCAGAAAAGCACGTCTTTATCTCCCACGATGCTTTTCCACATAAAAGCTTGCCTTTATCTCTAGCAAATCTTTTATGTTTGATGGATCTTTATCTCCCATCCATTCAATGGATATCCAATCCATCCAAGCTTATCTAGAATCCCATATAGAAGCTTGTCATGAAAGATTCATCTCTATCCCATTCCTCATGGGATTTGGAAAAAATATCCTCACTCTTGTTGCTCCACCCTCCAAGTGATTTATTTTATTAATTTATTTAATAATACATTTTCTTTTCATATTACATATCACCTAGCTTTCCTTAGCTTAGGTGTAGAATAGTTTAACCCACAAAGGAGGGTATCAAACCTAGCTTTCCTCAGCTTAGTTTACAACATTTAACACAAAAGGGAGGATGTCACGCTTAGCTTTAACTTAGCCTAGGTTTACCATAATGTAGTACACAAGGGAGGGGTGTTACAATATCCCATGTTGGGTTCATTGTAATCAAGTCAAGTCCAATCAAGTATATGTGAAAGCTAAGAGCCTCAGTTGTATGGATAGTTGTATTTCAGAATCACGTTTGTGTGATGAATAGAAGAGCCACAACTCGTGTTATTTTGTGTGAGAGAAATTGTGTGCCTTTCGTCCTCTACCTTCCAAACAAAAATCTATGAAACATACTTGCATTGTTCCAAGTTCATTCCTAGTTTAGTTCCTCAACTAAATTCAAATTGTTTCTTTAGTAGAAGGGTGATACCTCAACAGCTGCATCCATGAGATCTGTGGAAACATTATTTGATGTTATGATTTCCTATAAATTATAGGTTTATGTCCTCACATTTATGTAATTGGAAGGTGCTAACCACTAGCAAAACATTGGGCATTGTGGAGAAAATGTTGATCACGTGAAGGCATATGAGTTCATATTGGTAGTGATTCAATGGATATCCATAAGTCAATAAAGAGATCATTTACTCCACATCTCTAGCTTCAACTTTCACACTTAACGTTGTTTTCAGAACACGATATTCCATCATACCTCACCCTAAGAGGATCTCGCTGCAAGTGGTAAAGCATTTTCAATGAAGTAACAATAACTTAATTTAAAAGTTTCTGAGAGTTTTATCTTTTATACATTGCATTATAATCATATTGGGGATTGTAAACTACACGGTGAAATGAAAATGCCACTGGGAAATGGAGATTATGTCCAATATGTATCACAAATTAAGGGAACCATTTCACACTTATTTTGGATGATGCCTTGTGAAGAAGGTTTTTTCCCTTATATTCCACAAAGATGGTTTTAATCGCATCATTGTGTTGTTAGATAGATAATATTTGGGATTAGTTTTGTGTTATGGTGATTAGTTATTAGAGTCCAAGAAGACCCGAAAACTATGTCAACAGTTTCTTTATGTATTTATATGTACATTGTGTACATCATTCTTTGAGATCAATATTCAATATATGTTTGAATTTGGTTTCCAATTGTGTTGTCTTATAGTGGTATGAGAGCATAAGTTTATCTGTCTGTTGATTGAGTTGAGCCACTAATTTTGTTGCCTTCCTGGGTTCTCCTTTTTCTTTGACATTGGAGTTTTTTGCTACAACCTGTTCGTGGTATTGAGAGTTGGTGACGATGCCATTTAGAAACTATATTATATATTTGAACGTTTGTGAGAGTGAAATGTTGTAATAGAATTGAGAAATGGTGCCTCTGTTAAGTGATTTTGAGGCAAGTAACTACAATAAGGGTTAGGAGACTGCAACATTCAATTAAGGATACAACCATGTCTAATTAAAGAAGTATTGGACTCGACAAAAGTGGATAGCAAGAGAGGATACATTGTTGGCGTAAAAACCTTGTGGACATGTAACTACCATTAAAGTAAGGAAATGTGTAAGTTGGACTATTTTTATTGGCTCTTGGTGATAATGAATGTTTTCAATTTATGTTGTTATGTTTAGATTACTCACATATTCATGTACAAGAAAGTGAAGAAAATAGCTTCAAAAAAAAGATGGTCTCTTCTTCATTTTGAAACATTCGATTACTACTATTCACTAATAGTGGCCACAAATCCCAAAGATCTGAATAACAAAAGTTCAGTCCTTGATCAGGTAGCATAGTTTGCTTATTTTTTGTGCAAGCTTTTTCCCCCCATGGCATTTATTGACCTGGATTATGCACTATTAGGAGTCACTTGTGTGGTTGACTAACATCTAGCTAGGGTTTTGGGTACTGTGTCCCCATCACAAGTAAAGCTGCATGTACCCTTTTTCTAGTTATTCTATTGTTTTCAGGATCTTTTCAATGTTGGCTTTAGCTTATCTTTGTTTTGCCTTTGACCCATCTGTGTAAATAATGACACATCATTTGCATACTGTAATAACTCAATCCTGCTATTCCCACTGAAATCAATCCATGATTTCCAATCTCTTGTGTTTGGTTTAGTTGTAAATGGAGTTTCTTTTTGAATGCTGAAAGTAATGAATTTGATGTTGTGCTATGTGATGCCTCCCTACAACGATTAAAAAAATATGAATTGTTCATTGATTTCCCTCTTATGAGGAAGAGGAATTAAAAGAAACTAGTGGCATGGAACGCGAATAACAGTGAGACACGAGTGGAGTGTGGAAGAAGGAAAGAAAAGGACAAAAAAAATACTTTTGGAAAGAAAGTTGGTAAATGCTATCCTTTACATTATGTTGACTTAGCTTTCAGTTGGTTGGTTTCTGTTGACTGCGTCGCATACTCTCTTCCCTATAATGAATTTGACTTTTTTATTAGCCCTTTGATGAATCCAAACTGTGAACCGTGTTCGATTGAAGGGACAAAGATAAGGAGGAATATAATTCCATTCCTCGCTACCTTTTGTTTTGTCTTGTATTGTGCAGTGATTCGTGATTTGGTTAATCCTTGGTTCGACTCTCACTGATTTAGATCACTTGTTTTTTATGTGTGCCTTTAAATAAATATCACGTTGAGTAAGAGTTCAAGGTATTTGTGGTTTCACACTATTTGGTCAAGGAAGAATACACCTTTTTTATGTTGGTATTACTTTGACTTCAATAAAAGGAGAAATAAAGTGTTTTGGTTAGAAAAACTAATTTGGTATATTAAAGGTTATAAGGTCACAAGTTCAAATCCTTGTGAGATAGTTTTGGCTAGAAATTTTTTAAGTTGTCTTTGTTTTAAGTAGTTCAAGTACTTTGTAAAACGGTTGCATTTTTGGTTGAACTCGACACCCAAGATTGATTAAAATGGATGAAATTAAAACTGTATTAGAAATCTTAAACAATCTCATTAGTTCCATTTTTTATGAAACTGTGCATGTCATCAAAGTAAGTCTGGTTGATATTAGAGTTTATTTACATGATGCATTGGATACAGTTGAATTTATCTAGATTGAGTCTCAAGTATATATAGACGATCTTAATTACAAAGAACACTTGAAGAGTAATGAAGCAATTTCATGAGAAAATTTGGATGTAGTTCAAAGTCCTTATGTGAAACCTATTATAAAATCTTGGGAATAAATTACACAAACAAAAACAAAATTGGTGTTGGATATGATAAAGATGTTTATTTTTATGCGCCTGTTTTTTCTAAACATATACAATTTCGTAGTGCTGGATTCCTTGATGGTGTTTTTCCAACACAAACTGGTCGATGCGAACATTGTGATAGATTTTCAACATATGAAAGATCAATGTTTTTATCTTCACCCATGTGAGCATTGTGGAAAGCACAATCACCATTCAAACAAATATTCCACAAACAAGACTATTGTAAGAGAGAGAAATAATTTTGGATGGATTACTTCTTGGGATTGATCCAAAGAAGCAAAGAATATTTACAGGTCATACCACAGGATATGTTCGAGAGTACTGACCATCCTTGTAGTGATAAAGAATACTTCATCTTCTCACCCTGTATCTAACAATGGGGCAATTGATAGAGTTGTTATGGTCTACTACAAGTTCGAAGATTTCTCAAGCAAGCTTGAGTTAGAGATCCACAAGTGAGCCTAAGCCACAAACTGTACCAGTTAGTGCCAGAATTGTAGCCAAAGAGACTTCAATTTTTTTTAATTTGTGGTTTTTCAACGAACACTCATAGATACGAAATTGTTCGAGGAACTACATTAATGGTTCCAGAGTTGACATTTTTTATTGATCTGAGAAATACTATTAAGGTTCTAGTTGTGGGTATTGTTTGTGGTTTTCTCTTAAAAACCACCATCCTTGGTTTATGGTCATCCTTAAAAACCATTTCTGAGAGACATTCAGCTCTTGGCTAAGATGCACTTTTTTCATTTTGAGCTGTCGTTCTTGGACTTTGATACACCCCTTCATATTAAGGGGGGAATGTTAGACAACTAATTATTGGGATTAGGTTTTTTTATGGTGAGTAGTTATTAGAGTCCAAGAAGACCGGGAAACTGAATCAACAGTTTCTTTATGTATTTATATGTACATAGTGTACATCATTCTTTGTGATCAATATTTAATATATATTTGAATTTTATTTCACATTTGTGTTGTATTACAGTATGTGGTGGAAAGCATCTTATGTCTCTTGATTTGTTGTTGATTGATGTATTCTGAGACCTCTAGTGCATTGTGCTCCATTGCAGAGAAATGGTCTTTACATCATGTTTCATTGGTGGGAAATGGATTTTACATTGTTTGGATTTTGTTTTTAAACAAGGTGTTATGTGATTAGATATATACCACCAAAGCCATCCATTGGAGTTAACACTGTCAATTTGTTGGCTCTCCTATAGTTAATGTGTCATTCAATTAAATATGTATAAGAAGAATCTCAAATTAAGTGTCATATCAAATAAAAAAGGTAATCATAGTCATAATGCCTACCATAACTTAAAATAAATGAAACTAATCCACAAACATGTCATTCACCAAAAAGAAATGGAATTCCCTCACCCACTTATCATCCATATTATGGTGACCGTACTCTTTTATTAAATTTCTCATACCCATCAAATTTAAATCATTTTCTATTTTTAATAGTTAACCCAATAATTTTAAAATGTGAAAAAACAAATTAGAATTCAAAAATTAAAAAAAATGTAATCTTAAAATTTCCATCACTAATGTAGAAAACAAAATTATATTACCACATTTCAACATAACACCACCTTTCAATGTAGAATACGACTTCACCCATCATATCTTTTCAAATTGTTTACGTATTGATTTAAAGAAATAGGAAGTAGAATATAACTCTGAATAGAAGATCAACTTTCTAGATTTAAGAATTTTAAATATGGTCATACTTGCTTTTTGAAAATAATGGAAGCTGCCGAGTAATAAATGATTGTCACATAAAGTGAATATCAATTGTATTTCAGAGGGAAGTCGATAAGCTATTATTATTATTATTCATTAAAAATAACTAATTAAAATGAAGTATTAGGTAGCTATATTTTCTATAAGATTTAGAAAATATATATTTTTAT
>APFE030727154.1:31857-47742 GCA_000404065.3 Pinus taeda | reverse complement strand
TTTCCTTTATCAGAACTTCACGTATCAGAGTTGCACCTTTCAAAATGTTATGATAAATGTAAGATCTTATAGGACCTACTCACAAATTCATAACTATATCGAAATACTTCCATCGGAACTCTACTATATCGTAACTTCATTTTTAAGAATCTTACGATAAAAATCCTCCCCGATGTTTTCTTTATTAAAGTAAATCATATAAAGGGCTTTTAACAATATTTATAATAATACTTGCATGCTTTTATATAAATGAATATTATAATTATCCAGTGGCCCCACAACTGTAAGTCTTTCACTAAAACCCTGATATGAAACCTCTAATATGACTTCCCCGATATGCTTCATGCATATTTCATTAGAACTTGTTATCCGATATCTATCATGATCGTTGTTATATCAGAATCCTTACACATTGGAAGTTCGGATTATCGTAACTTTCTAATGTTGTCCTCCGATACATTTCTTGAAAATAATTCCTCCGATGTGCTAACTTGGAAGGCCCACATGATTTCACATTCACACACTTAATGTTTGATACTGGAGATTTATTGTGTTCTAAATTTTAAATGATTTCATTTATTTTACCTCGATTTTATGAAGATTTGCTTTAAACAAAATATTTTTATTATGAAATTTCATTGTTTGTGCTAAGTCCTCTCTGAAGATAAGTGTTTCACTGATCGCTTTTTTTCTACTACAAGTTAGCTCTAATCACTGTAAAATTGAAGAGATGTTGAAAGCAAGGAAGGGAAATAAGAAAACCACAGTGTGGCAACAATTTGTCACTACTTCATTTGAAAGCATTGAAGAAAAGAATGTTATGCTAGTGTTGTTCTTTGATAAAGTTTGTTCTAAAGCCTCTAGAAACTCTTCATGGGAATCATTATAAAAATGCTTTCAAGATGAAGGACCTAGGGTTACCCAAAGGAGAATAATTGTTGATGACTCCACTCCAGTTTCAAACACAACCTACAGAGATGTGGCGAACTGCTTCTTATAAAAGATTGCGTACATACCTAAAATTATTCCCTATACCAATATGGTTCAGTGGTTCATAGATAATATGAGAATTCCTAACGAGAAAATCGTTACAAATAAGAAAACAGTCGTCAAATATTTTTCCAGGGAAGAATTGAGGAGGTTGTAACATCTTCCTGAGGTAGAGTGAAAATATGATAAAAATACATTGAGGCATTTCTTAAAGAACTTGAACATGCATCAAAGCCAAATATAGGATGGAGATGTGATCCAAACAAACATAAGGAGGAGGAAAGCGGTAAGTATGTTGTAGATTGCCTTACTAGTACCTATTCTCAGATAGTTGTTATGATGTTTAGGCTTTATGCACAACCAAATGCACAAATATTTCTTGAACAATGGGTACCTCTTATAGATGGGGCTTTAGAGGGGTATATTTTTAATTGGGCTACTATACTTTCAAATAATTTAACTACCCATATCTTGGCTTCTAGGAGTAAACGCCAAAGTTTCCGAGAACATAATCCCGCCTTTCTATGTGAGTTCTTATATCATGGATGCTCTGTGTTTTTCCATGGACTTTTCATCTATGGGTTGGAAGTTAACTTTGGAAGACCCAACCCCTTTTCATATCTATCATGATATTCTTTTGGATTCCAAATATTAGCCACATTTCTACAAAATCTGTCAAGGGGTCATGTTACCAACATATCAGATTATGTTTTATAAAAGGGCTCCCTAGATGTCTCCAGAGGCTAAAAATGATCTGATCCGAGTAGGAAATTGATTTGGTGAAGAATCATTCACCTATATCAGAGTTTATGGGAGTTTTACCAATCCTCATGTGTTACCTCTATTCATTCTTGATAAATTTCTTACTAGGGAGATAGCTTATCAAACTGTGGGAAATGGCGTTTCTAATGTTTTGAAAGAGTGAAATAAAAATATGGGGTCTGTCTTTCCAAACCACTTTGGTATATATGCATTAGATAACTATAATCATGCAGTGATTAAAATAAAGGCCATTCTGAATCTAGATTTCCCTATTATACCCAATAGACAGTATGATCCTCACCAAGTGGTTAAAAAGATCATAGCTACATCAAGTATCAAACAACTTTCCCATGAGTTTGATAAGTTTGATGATTTGTTTGAGGGATATTCTTCTTATTCAATGGTTGAACACAAAGAAGATCAACAATTAAATCCTGAGAAAATGAATCAGTTCGCTTAGTACAGGGTCTTTAGGCTGGAAAATCTTCCTATGGGTTCATTATAGATTTCTCAAGAGAGGATTGTTCTTGATGACATTGTGATTATTGGCTTTACACAATCTGTTGATACTTCTCAACTGAGAGAAACAATTGCCTCTTCCTCCTCTTAGGAAGAGGGTTTTGTGCCTAATGTTAGGTTAGAAGAAATCTGGGAAGAACAAAATCAAACTCTTAATTCTAAGAATGATGAAAATTAGGTTGTTAAGGGTCCTCCACAAATTAAGGTTCATGAAACTCTCAAGAAACCTAAACAAACTATGATAACCAGAAAGGTTCTTGAGAAGCCTTTGGATGACAAAGATATAGCGATCATATTGATATTCTTCTCTTCTGATGTTGCTTTAAAAATTGAGGAGATTACTCCATTGAACATCTTTTACATCCCTCAACACAAAGTTGAGGTAAAGAGGGAGAGAAATAAAAGAAAACTTGACTAGTTTTAGGCACTAGTTCCTGGAAATGCATCTTTTGAAGTGTTATGGAAAGGCTCTTTAGAAAATTCTATAGAGGAATTGGGTAGACTTACCCAAATTATAGGTGCCTATGCTTCATCTACTATTGACAAAGCCACAGAGGTGTAGCAATTACTTGAGAAAGAAAAAATAATTTCTTTGATAGAGAATAGTATTGAAACTGAAAGAAAAAGATCACATAAGATTGGAAGGTGCAGGTCACAGAGCTTCATAACATGTTCGACTCTCTCAGAGTTTAGTATAATTTTGATACACAAGGAAAAGATTCACAAATTCAAGAGCTGTAGAGAAGGATTGAACATCTGAGTCTCAATCTAGAATTGACTGAATTTAAGAAGGACGAATACTTTCTAGCCCAACAACAAATTATCTTTTAGATATGATTTTTTAGGATTCAACTACGTTAAGTAAGTCATTCATCTATGAGCATTTCCATGAGAGGTATCCGTAACTGACTAATTTCTCATGATTTTTGAATAGTCCACTTAACACTCATTGCATCAGGTGATGCTCATAGGGGTGAAGAAGTGGGACTATTAAAAAATCATGAGAAATTAGTCAGTTACGACTACCTCTCATGGAAATGGTCATAGATGAACGACTTACTTAATGTAGTTGAATCCAATAATGATATCTAATATAATGCACTACGAAAACTCCCAATAATTAATTAAATTATCTTTTGTCAGAAGTTGGCCATTATTCATGATTAGTGCAGGATAGCTAGCTCCCTGGTAGACCAATTATCTTCTGTTAAAAATTACATTGAATATATAGAGGAAACAATTGTTGGTTTCTTGACATGGCAAGAAACTGCAGAGGGAAGATTAGCTAATCTTCCCAAAATTGAGGAATCCCATAAATAGATTACTTTCAGAGAGTGTGAAATTCACATTAAGTAGGAAGAAGAAACAATTTATCATGTGAGGGATATTTTAAGTAATATTATTGAAGTAGTCAGCGATAATATGTTCCAAGCTAATCTCATATCAAGTTGTCCTGAGGGATTATTACCTGATATCAAACTACTGACTAAAATGTGGTAAGAATCCTCCAAGAAACAAGCTGAGATTATTGATCAATTGATCAAAACCAAATTGAAGAGTCATTGTCAATTTTTAGTGAAACCGCACAATTAGTGGATTATTCTCTGATGCTTATCAAATGACACCACACAGATGTTTCTAGCATTGAGGGATGCGATCTTCACTAGCCAAATGCGGATACAGTCTAGGTCTCCACCTAAATTGCAGAATATAACTGATATCTATGATCTTCAACAATGAATCAGAAGACAATATTCCTCCTAATATTAGATTACCTATTGTAACTGATTCTAAATATGTTCCTTTTGGTTCCTTTTAGTTACTTTGTTTGAAACCGTTTAAGGTTGTTATTGTATTTTATATCTTTTTCTTTTATTATGAGACTATAAATTCCCTCTCTGAGATAAGAGAAGGGGTTCTAAACCTTTGAAAGAAAAATCTTAAGTTACACTATTGTAACTAAAGTTTTTCTTAATATAAAGTTGGACCATCTCCTTTCTATCATGAGCAGATCAATGATATATCGGGTACTACTATCCTTATGTTGTTCTTTTGCTTATACTAAAATGGAATTATGCTTTTTTTCATAATATATGTACTGAAGCAATCATTCATTATCACTATGGATGTGTTTGATTGGAACTATAAACTATATATGACTCAATTAGATCACAGTGTATCTGACACATTAATAAACTAATTTAATTAACTATTTAATTAAATTAGTTATCTTTCTCTACATTAACTTCATATTTGCGGGATGATCTACATTGTTATGACAATTATGAAATTTTTATAATCACATATACCAATATCATACCCGAGATAGATAATAGTATATTAATATTTATTCATTTTTACTTATATTAGAACATTATATTTTTATTGATTCCTTTTCATATAATTTTATATAAAGGGAGACTGGTCTCATAATTCCAGTCGGCACCATCATCCCAAATAGAAAAGGATTTGTCCTAAGGTCGTGACCGGGTGGTTTCCCCAAATGTTGATGTAGTCAATCAAGAACATCAACATTTTTGGTGCTAGAAGGAGGGAAATCAAACTATGAATGGAAACAAAATATCATCCTAAAAGAAAAAGTCATTCTAAGAGAAATCTCCCTCAAAGTCTCCAACAATTTCAAGATCTCATTCTAAATCTCCTAATTCTAGATCTGAAGTTACTGAACCGATCACTAATCCTCCTAGCTCACTTCAACAACCAATTGGTCAAAATTCTATAGAATCACTTGCAGGATCCTCTGAAGTGTAGACTTTAATTCATATATTAGAGGGAATTTCAATTTCTGGTAAAAAAACTAGTCAAACCAATTTATTTGAAGTGTTACTTCTTCTCAATATTTTGGAGTTTTAACAAGATCTTAAAGTGAGAAAATCATAATCAATCCTTTTTGAAATTTCATTCCCACTCATCGAAAAAAAGTACTCCAGATATTGAATCTTCAACTAGTGGGATTAGACCATCTTCCCCACCTCAAACTCCTTCTGTCTATCTCACTTCTTCTCATTCTCCTTTACCTTCTTCTTATCATCCTTTATCGGCTCCTTCCATTCAAATTCATCTTTCACAATCGACTAGTTCCTAAACATCCAAAAAATGGTTACCCAAATATAATCCAGATGGTGGTTTACTTGCTAAGGAACACCTTCGCAATTTTATGTTGGCAATCAATCTCAATGGAGTTTAAGAAGAAGATGTAGTTTGTAGACTTTTCCCTTATACATTTGAAGGATATGCAGGGTCTTGGCATTTATCCCTATCTGCTGGATCAATCATAAGTTAGGATATATTTTAAGGACAATTATTGTTAAAATTTGGGGATGATCGAAAAAAAACTACTTTAATCAATGATTTATCAAATCTCAAATCTAATCGAAATGAGAAAATTAAAGACTTCAATTCAAGATTTAACAAGCCATTAAATAAAATCCCAAATACTTCTAGACTTGATGTTGATGTATAAATTAAATTGTACATTAGCACTTTTGCTTCAAAAATTTCCATGTTCGTAGATAGATCTCAAAAAACAATACTTCTAGATAATATGAAAGAAGTGTTTGTTTTTTTTTTTTAAGAGAGTTCAATCTCTTGAAATGAAATCTGTCGTTGAAGAAAGGAAAAGACCAAGAACGTTCCTTAAAATATGAATCCAATGAAAAGGTTTCTAAATATCCTTTTGATTTGGAAGGATTACATAAAGCGTTGAAAATGATGTCAAATGAGATGGCTGAAATCAAGAAACAAGTTGTTTATTTTTCAAGGAAATCCTTTTTACCTTTTAAAAGGAATCAACCTACGCAATCACAACATCCCACTCAAATATCAAATGTTGAATCTGATGATGATGACGAAGAGGAAGAACCATCTCTATCTTCTGATGAAGCACAATAATAAGATATAGTCAAATCTCATGGCTTAAGTGACTTTATCTTGCCACTTCAAAGAATGAAGAAGAAAAAGAAGCTTTTCTAGTAAGTACTAGAAGCAAGGGACTTGTTGATACCCCTTCATTAAGAAAAAATAAAAAGACTTCTACTCCTTTGGTTAAAGAGAAAATTACAATTAAAAACACTTCTACTCAACCTTCTGCTTCTTCTCTGAGTAGTAATAAGTCTCCTTCTCCATCTACTTCATCTAAAACTTTTATAGTTTTAGATAGCATTGAATATACTATTGTAGAGTGCATGAAAAATACTAAAGCCAATGTTTCCTTGTATGAGGATGGTAAACTAAAAAAAAAACAACAATTTTTACTCATTGAATTGAATGTAGTTCTTGCATCTTCATTAACTTCTACTGTTATTACCTCAAAAGCCTCAAAAGCAAAACATAAACCCCCAAATGTCCATATAGATAAAATCAATTCTTTTGATGCCACCTCGATTGGAGATAGATAAAACTCTCACACTCCTTTTCTGTTGAATTTTGAAATATTCAATAAAAATGTTTACAATTGTTTAGTAGATTGAGGTGCATCCTCAAATATCATGCCTTATTCGGGATGTCTTAAATTGAATGTTACACCTCATAAATATTTTTTGCAAATTGTCCAATTAGATAGAACCAAAGTCAAAGTCTTAGGAGAAATGAATGTTATCTTAATCACACTATCTTCAAATACGAAAGTTTGTCAAATAATTGATATATTGGTTGCCGACGTCCTTGATTTTTGTGGCTTCATTTAAGCAGGGATTGGTTTGAGAAACTACATGGTTATTTTTCAACTGATTGTTCACATCTTTGGCTCCCTTACAATGGAAAATCTAATCAAATTCATGTGTATAGGGAAAATCACATGAAACATTATGTGACCAATTTAGATGAAGAGAATGAACCATCAGTGTTCACAAAAATAAAAATAAAAAAAAATTGGGAAATTATTCTTCAAAATCCTTCTTTGGTAGTTTTCCTGCTCATAATTCTCCTTTTCCTATTGATTATGTTTTGTCACAAATAGAAAATTTCTCACAAACAGATTCAATAAGATGTATTAATATTATAGATAATACTATATATAAGCGTGATGAATTTTTTTGGACTCTTTATCTTGATGGGTCGAAATCTAATCATGGTGCGGGAGCTAGATGCATTCTAATAAATCCAAATGGAGATAAAACAATGATTACATGCAGATTGGAAATTGATTGTACCAATAACATTGTTGAATATGAAACATTGGTCAGTGTTTGCAAAAATATATCTATATTTATGTCAAACCTCTTAATATTTATGATGATTCAGAAATTGTCATCAAAGAAGTAAGAAATAATATTCATTGTGTTTATAATCATCTTAAACATTATCAATTTATGATTCAAGATTTAACTACTCATTTCACTGCATTCAATATAACTCCAATTCCAAGATTACGTAATGCTAGTGTTGATCTCCTAGCTAATGTTGCTTCAAAACACTTTCCTCCAAAAGATTTCAATCCTAATAGATTCTCAATAGAATTGATTTTTCACCCCTCGATTCCAAATAACATAACTAATTGGCATGTATTCAATGATGATAATGACATCCTAAGTTTTTTTAACTTTTGAAGGTTCTTATTCAAATCAAATCACTAATGAAGATGAACATGATAAGAATCTCAATAAGTCTTATGAAGAAAGTTCCTTGCCAAATCCTATAGTAAAATTGGAAGACTTATATGATTTAAAATATAGATTCAAGAAAAAAACTAATTGTAAACTCCAGAGTAATACCTTAAGCTTTGAACTGGTTAATCTAGGGTTTGACAAAAAACCCCAAAATATCAATTTAGGCCTTGGAATTACACCTAATGAGTGATCTGATTTCATTCATTTGTTGAGGAGATACAAGGATGTTTTTTCTTGGAGTTATGATGATTTAAAAACATATGACACATCTATCATTCAAAATACTATACCCATGTTGCGTGATGTAAAACTTGTTCAACAAAAACTTAGGAAGATCCATCCTAAACTTGAAGCTCAAATCAATACGGAGTTAAATAAATTACTCAAAGCCAAAATTATTTTCCTGGTTAGATGTTATCTCAAAATCAGACCCTGGAAGGCTGCTGACCAGGAAGACCTTAAGTAACTATTTAAAACCTACTTTAGGCTGAGGCTTAGCCTCCCCAACTTCAGAGGGCTCTCTCAAAGGATTAATGATTTTTTATTAAGATTAAGATGGCTAACTCTTGTAAAACAAAGATAGAAAAATGAGAGTGGTGGAAACACAATTAGAAAGTACCCATTGGGATTATGGAGTCAGATAGGCTTCAGTATTAACAGTTAGGTTAGCTCTGCATAGAAGTCAAGGCATTCAAAATCCAACATATGTAGAACACACCAAACACATAGAAGGCCAGTACAATTTACGAATATATGAAGGAAATTAGAGCATTGCTTGTGATTTCTAAGTAATCACATATTCATAACACTGTAAATAATAGGAAAAGACAACAAAATACATTCATCACATTGAATTCTTTATGATTCTTGAGAAGCAAAGGCAGTACTGTATTACTAAAACAAAGTTTTTTACATAAAGCCAAATATTAGAGCCTTTTTCTAATAAATTTCCAACCCTGGTGATATTTCTCTTTCTCCTATATATAGAATTCTTTACAAAGCTGAGATTCCTCCTCCAGAATGAGGGGAACTCGAATTCTGCTTTCCATGACACCTATCCAAACTTTAACTAACTATTAAATACAACAACTGCCAACTGGAAGTTTTAGAAACCTAAGACAATTAGGAGTCTAACTCCAAATCATGCTGATAATAGAATTTATTATAATAAAACTCGTTCTCTGACAAGTGGTTCCCTTCAGTTTAACTTTGATGGATGTTTAAAGTTTCTTGCTGGCCCTTAATATCTTATCTCCTTTACTGCTCCTGCAAAGTAGGAAACTGCTCCTGTTTTCCTGCGTTTGGTTTCCTCAAGGATGTTTGAGACCAATTAACCATGATGTCTTCTTTGATTACACAAGAGTGTATTGGAGTGCCACGTTCTTGATGTGCTGTAGACCCTTTCCATATATTCGTATGGAGACAAAATTTCTTCAAAGCCGTTTGAAATGTCGTGGGCAAAACCGGCGGTGATTTGTATGACAAAACTTATAGTCCATATATCTTTTCCTCCACTTGTTTTACCTTTGCCACTTGCTTGCACATTGTAAACGATCCTTTTTGACACTCCCCTTTCAAAAAAAATTCACCTTGATTACTCAAAATTGGTCCACTGAGTTTAATTATGTAGCTACAGCAGTTTCGTAGCGCGCTACGAAACTGTTGTGCATTATGCGTCTTCTTCAGCAGTTTCGTAGCACACTACGAAACTGATGTGTAATCACAAAACACTGTTTAACACCAAAATATGATTGACTTGAGCTTCTTTTATCTTGACATATCCCTTTCAACTGCCCTGAAGCTATCAAAACCGAGTAGAGATGTATTATTCTTCAAGAAACTATAACAAGGTAAATCATCAAAATTTTGAATATAACCTTGCTGTGTGGTTTCCTTAAGGAGATTTTTCCCACTGGCTTAGCTGCATCTTCAAATATTGAATTTGCTTTTCCATAACTCTGATCCCAACTCTTAGTTTCGTGTTAACCCTTCTGATGAATGCTGCTTCCTTTAGTGTAGGGACTATCCAGGTATAATATTGTGTATTACAGTCGACCACCTCAGGTATTTGAAATGTTTTGTCTTCCCACGGAGCTTGCATTTTGTCAAAATGAGCTTCCTTGATTGCATGCTTCCTAGAGGCTTTCTTCAATCTAGAAATTTCAAGATTTGCTAACCTTAATTTATTTTTCAATTCTTCAACACTATATTCCTTTGGCTAGATGATTGCCTTTCCTCTATCTTCTTTATGCAGCTGTGATGATGTTTCTAGTGAAGTCACGGGTCTATCATGAGCTTTTAGGATCTCCTTTGTTTCACCTACTTCTGGCAGCATCTCCTGCATCTGTTTGAAATTCCTCGTCATTGATCTTCTTGGCTTAAAAACAAATTGAGCAACCTGATCATCAAACTTGAGCTTTTTCGTGGCTTTGATTCTTTTAGTCTTGTCTTTACTTGATTCTATCAAATCTGCTTGAACCAAGGGAGATTCTTCAATATCAATGGCTTGCAGTAAGTCATTCAAGCTTCCCTTTGAAACAGGACTTTCCTCAGCAACCACCTTCTTGCCTTTTTCCTTAGCTAATTGACTCCTGGTCATCCTTCTCTGGACTACTTCTCCTGTAGATGATTCACTTCTACCTTCTTTGATCTGAGTTTTCTCTTTCAGGGATTGCTGGGGTGTGTCCTGGATAACCATTGATCTGGAAGGCTCCCTTGGTTGTTTTCTAGCTTTCAATTTTGTGAATCTCTTAGATCTTGCTTTTGTACGACACTCAGTTGTTGGTGGAGAAGCTTTCACAACTTGGGGGCTAAGACCAATTTCATTTTTAAAGCCAGACATAAACATGAATGTGGGCCAATCCCTACCTACTCTCTAGAGTTCATGCAGAACAATCAACTTAACTAAGTCGTGGTGAAACAATGAGGTTTCACATGCTTCTTTCCTTAGTTGCACCTTGTCACAAATTTTGGTCAAGCTACGAAATAAGTAGAAAGGTAAATCAAGAGATGTCTTTCCTGTGAAATGCAGCAGAAGCTTGAAATGATATGAATACACCTTATTATATCTCCCTTCATAGGTAAGGTACCTCTGTATGCAGGTAAGCAAATTGGCATATGAGTCCTTGACGTAATTTCTAGGCACAGACTTGGTTAAATCCGAGTCAATGAACTCCGGCTTCAGAAATTCTTTGTAGGGGGTCATATCAAATTAAAAATTTTTAAACCATTTTTCTTGTCCTCTTGGAATCTCGTGACTGTGGAGATTACCTCTGGTGAAATTTTCAATTCAAGCACACCAACTTTTTAATTCAGCCTTGTGAAATTCAAAGCAAACTCCTTGGTAATTTGTGCATGACCTCCCTGGAGTTTTTCGCAAAAATTCCAACATCCAGCCTACTTGAATGCACGTTCCACTTCCCTGTTCTTCAAGATAATGTCTAAACCTTCAGGTTCGCTCCTCAAACATCTACCTGACCTGTGCTCTTTTCTTTCTGTAGATCCTTCCATGATACTTCAATGTAATGAAAACCTGATAGACTGGCACTATCTCAACCTTTGATCACTGCCTTGCTTGGATACTGCCTCGCTTGAATACTGCCTCGCTTGTCATTTGAGGAATTCAAATTTAAAATTTGCTAATTATTCCTCATGTAATGAATACAATCATAATTATGACTGTGAATATCTGGCTCTTCTTGAACCTTGCAATCCGAGCATACCAAGGAACCTAACGACTCTAATGATGAAGATAAGCGGTTGGACATGATAGGTGAAGTGTATAAGATGACAGTGGATGATGTAACCATAATTGAATTTGACAGATTTGGCAGCTAGGAAAGATTTGCTACAGAGTGCAGGAATCTTCGATTTTGTAGCACAACCAGTGTAAAATCCGGGTTATGTGCTACGAAAACACCTAAACTGTGTTTGCGCTACGAAAACACCTAAGGCATTTCGTAACACATAAGAACCTTTGCAACAAGCTTAATACAGAGAATCTATGTAATTTATGGGACCAATGATGAATGAGAACTGACTATTTAACCTTTATTTAACCATCCTACCAAGACTTCTAAGACACTAAGACTTAGATACCGTTTTACGGCTACTTGACACGCCCAAGCTGGGGTACCAGCGTAGACCTCATAAATCGTCTGAAAGGCCATTTGCGTTTTTACGGCTACTTGACACACCCAAGCTGGGTACCCCGCTCGATTAGGAAAGTAAACATGGAAACACTGAACTTGGGCTAACACCTAATCCTCACAATCAAACTTGATGTGAACAATTTAGAAATTGCTTCTTAAGTGATAACATTAGACATTCAAAGTGGGTTTCAAATCTCATCCCAGATATAAAGAAGAATGGAGATATTCAAATTTGCATTGATTTAAGGAATTTGGATAGAGCATGTGAAAATGATAATTTTCCTTTATCACCAATAGAACACATATTACAATTTGTTGCAGATTCTGAATTGATGTCATTTTTATATGGTTTTTCATGATATAACTAGATTCTTGTGCATCCTGAAGACAAATTGAAAACCACATTTAGAACCAAATGGGGAACATGCGCTTTTCAGAAGATGCCTTTTGGATTGATAAACACAGGAGCTACATTGCAAATAGATATGGACATCACCTTAAAAGGTTTGATTAATAAATAAGTTGTTGTGTATTTAGATGATATTACAATCTAGTCAAAAGAAAGGAAAAATCATCTTAATGATCTAAAACAAATCTTTGAAAGATGCCTAAAATTTGAGATTTATTTAAATCTTAAGAAATTATTATTTTCTCTAAGTGAGGGAAATATTTTAAGCTTTATTTTTTCTAAAGAAGGAATTAGCATAGACCCAGAAAGAGTTAAGGTTATTTCAAAATCTCCTTACCTCACAAGAAAAAAATATGTAATCCTTTCTTGGCCAAATCTATTTTGTTAAACACTTTTTCCCTGATTTTTCACAAATTGTTATGCCTTTATAGAACATGTTAAAAAGAATATAGTCTACAAATGGGGGCAAACTAAAAGAAAATATTTTGAATCTATAAAGCAAGCCAGATTAGATGCTCCTTCATTATCATCACCCAATTTTTTTAAAGAATTTGTCCTATATACTTTTGCTTCTAAACAATCATATGCCACACTTTTAACTCAACCAAATGAAGAACAAGTTGAAGATACCATTTCCTTCTTTAGTTATAATCTACAAGGACATGAGTTGAATTATTCAAAAGTAGAAGAACAAGCTTTTGGCTTTTTTAAGTCAGTAAAACACTTTAGACCTTTTTTCTTGAAATCACATACTAAAGTAATTGTTCCTCTCCCAAAAGTTAGGAAATTACTTATTCAGAGGGAATTGGGTGAAAAGAGAGCTAATTGGGTTACAACCTTGCAAGCATATGACCTAGAATTAAAAATAACCAAAATAGTTAGAGGTCAAGGTTTTTACAGGTTGATAAATGGAGCTTTTGATTATTCAACTTAAGAATATTCACGTAACAATGTTGAGGTTTTAGAGGCATCTCCTGATGATATGGAATCTCAATATGCCGATTTAATTTTCTATTTGAAAAATAGTTATGCTCCAATAGAAATCGATTATAAGAGAAAAATATCTTTGACTTAAAGCCAACCAATATCAACTTGTTAATAATATCTTGTTTAGAAGAAATTATGACTTTATCTTACTTAGATGTTAAGAGAAGCCTGAAGCAGAAAAAGTGTTACAGTAATTACATAATGTACCAACTGGTAGACATTATAGTGGGGATACCACTGCTCACAAAATCGTTCATGTTGGTTACTATTGACTAACTCTATTCAAAGATACACATGCTTATATAAGGAAATGAAAAATATTCCAAACAGCTTAAGGGAAAGAAAGGAAGGAAACCTTGCCTTTGCAGCCAGTCAATATAGAAAAATCTTTTGAAAAATGGGGACTAGATATCATAGATGATATCGTTCCACATTCTTCTAAACAACACAAATATATTTTAACTGTTACATATTATTTCACCAAGTGGGTGAAAGAAATTCCCTTTAAGGTGGTCAATTTTGAAATTATTATCAATTTTATCGATCATCATATAATTACAAGGTTTTGCCTTCTTTGTTCTCTCATGTTTGATAATGCATCATAATTTTCTAGAAATGTTATTACTAAATTTGCACTCAAGCAAGGTTTGAATGTTAAGTATTTCACAAATTATTACCCTGAGGGAAATGGATTGGTTAAATCCACTAATAAAAACCTCATAAGAATTATTAGGCCAACTATTGATGAAAACCAAAAGAACTAGCATAAGGTTCTAATTTTTTCTCTATGGGTTGATAGGATCACTCACAAAGCTTCATTAGGAACTTCTCCCTATCACTTAATATATGGAAAAGAAGTTGGCTTGCCTCCTAATCTAGATTTTCCTTCGTTGTCCCTAGTACAATATGTAGAGGAATAACCTTGCTCTTCTTAAAAATTAAGAATGTATCAAGTTCTAAAGCTAGAAGAAGGAAGAGATAAAGAAAAATGTTTTTGAAATTGGTGACTTAGTTTTGAAATGGGATAAAGCCCATGAAGAAAAGGGAAAACACACAAAGTTCCAAAAAAATTTTCTCGGCCCATTTCAAATCGTTAAAAAACTAGGCCCATCAACTTTTGTCCTCCAAGATTTACACGGTAAGAGATATTCTCTTCCCATAAATGGGCTAGTTTTAAAGAAATATTTCTCTTGAGAATGCATAACTTGTTGTAAATATGTAAATAGTCATATGTACATATCGATGTCTTTAGATTAGTTGTATTTAATAATACTCTTTTGACTTTGTGTTGCATTTTCTCTCCATTAATGTGGAATTTATTAATTAAAGGAAAATTATTTAGAAAGAAATTATCACTTAGAAGTTTAGTATTGCATATATTCTAATATCTTATATCTTTATCTCCATTAGCTTATGAATATTTCATTACTTGAAATACTAAAAGCTTATGTTATCCTTTTATCCGTCATGTACAATTTCTTTTAAAAATAAATACTATTTCAAAGTTTTTAGCATCTTATGACTTCAATTGTCATCCATAACTCTTAAGGAGTAATTTTACCTCCCCATTCACTGATTTTACAATTTTTAGTGTAATTAAAAAATATTTAAACTTGAAAGATAAGGGGTCTCATTATGAGCTAGCTTACCATGATCATGTAAGAAATCTGATATAGATTAACCCAATAATGCAATATAAATCAAACTAGAATACTATAACCTACTTCTACTATCAATTTGTGGAAGCTTAAAGATTAAGCTGAAAAATATAACCATAAGAAGAAGAATCAATGGCATAATACACATGAAAATACTTTGGGGAAAGCCTCAGCTAAAAACCCCACACTATTGTATTATCATACATGGTAGAAATACATAGGAATTATACAAAGCATTAGCTCTCACAATTAGCCAGCTCTAAGTACAATCCTCACAGATGCTCACAGGCAATCTTGGCTTCTCTTCAGCCTTCCTCTCTACCCTCCAAGCTCCTATTTCCTTGCATTGTTCCTTGGGGATGATTCTCTTGTTACCAAGTGGAACACTTCCTCCAAAACTGCGCAATCCTCAAGGATTAAATCCTTGATTGTATGCATGAGTTTTCTCCATGAGAAAATACATGCAACTGATAGTACACTGTCCTTGACATTAATCTCAACTGAATCTTTGTCAGAATATACATGCATGAGTTTCTGATGAGGGAATCTTCAGTTAACTGGAGTAGCACTAGTTGAGTGCATTAATGCATCAACTGATTATTAACTCAGTATTAGTTCCTCAAATAGTTTGAAACTAATTTAACTGGACTTAACTTAGTAAACTGAGTTAACTAATTACAACTCAAATATAACTGAATCTTATCTCCTTAATTTAAGGGATAACTCTTGCATGACTTCAGAAAGACTTCTAACTTGAATTTCTCCAACTAATTAATTTAAAA